>VDFB02144823.1:0-37091 GCA_007258455.2 Sequoia sempervirens
TAAATAGTACACAAATTGGGTCAACAAATAAGCAACCCAATTGCATATTCGAGGTGCGCGAGGGAAACCATGTATTCGTATGTGCGATAAAATCAATAACTACAGGGGAAGAGTTGTTAATCGATTACAATTTGAATCACTTAGTTACAAACACAGTTACTATGGGGGTGGTACGTATTATATACCATTTTACCCAACCTCTAATTAATGACTCCAATATACCATTTTATTCTTATGTTTTTTTTTGTAAGTCTATTGGTTTCATTTCGGTAATGTTTTTTTATATTTAATTTTTTTCACAGCGGGATATTGATCGTATGGAGAAGGCTCTGGCCCAGAGCACAGATCACGATGTATCTTCAGGCGCTTCTACCCAATAGGTTTACCTCATTGTAATTTTACAAATTAGATACGAGCAAAAAAATTTATTATGTTGTTGTTTTCATAAGTTTATTGGGTTAATTTTGATAATATTTTTAATATTCTTGTTGCAGTCGACCGATTAGGGAAAGACACCAGCAGTAGATGAGAGCATCCATAGGGAGGTGTAGTCAATATTATGTGATGATGGCATCGCTTATTCAACAAACCCTCTCAATATGATAAGGAAGACCCAAAAAAAATGCAATGAAGAAATCCTTAAGTTGTTATTCATAGTGCCTCAAATAGATGAGATAAGAGAGAGGGTTAAAATATTGACTCAGAGATCACAAAACTTGCAAGTAAGTTGACATGAGGTCTTTAATTATAACACAAGTTCATTCATGGTTTTATATTTTGTACTCTTTTATGTCATGAACTAAAATATGTGTTGTTTTTACAGGATTTTTTGTGTCCTCATAATGCTCCTGGCCATGATCAGGGTACTGCAAGTGTTGCCTGAGGAGTAGGGGTTGGTACAAGTGTCCATCCTGATCTTCCTGTGCATACAACACATCATTTGACCCCATCTATCGTGCCTATATTGTCGTCTGAAATGTCGGAAAAACATACCATGCAGACATCCGTTAGTGCACCCTCTGGCAGCGAACACATGCTAGAACATGCGTCAGGACACGTACCTGGGGATGCAAAGGCCACTAATACTGGTGATATTTTAGCAACATTTCTTGGATCTTCCCATATTACTAGTACGGGAACATTTCCGGTCACATTTGTGGTGACCAAGGATTTCGTTCCCATAAAGATAGAGAAGGTCCCAAGTACTTTAAAATGTTTTAATTATTATTATATATAATCCAATTGAAATTTACTTATTGATCGCTCTTTTTAGACTATTGATCTATGAATAATATATGTTAATGAATGAATGTTATATGTTATTAATGAATGAATGTGAATATGTTAATTATGAATGTTATTAATGGATGAATGAATGAAATGAATTATATGTTATTAATGGATGAATGAATGATTATTGTTATATGATTGGGTATGGGGAATTGAGAGTGATGTGAGGGGGGGGAGGGCCAAATGAGCTTCCATTGTCATGTGGTTGGCCCTGTTAAGTAGAGAATATTAAACTATTCTCGAAACAAAGAGAAGCTCAATAAGGTAATGCACTTTTCAATATAAGAAATGCATCGTTTGAAGCATCAAACCAATATGCAAAGATGAAAGAAAGTGCTAACTTTTCACTATGGTGGCAGAAAAATGATTCTTTATACCCTGAATCCATGCTCTGCATCATAATTTGAAGTTGTTTCCATTCCAATGTTTTGAGTTTAGTTTGTTTGTATGGCTTTGTATGAATACCACATTGTGTTGTGTGTGGATTTGGTTTCAAAGCTCTGTTTCTTCTATTTTTAGTGGTGACATAACTCTAAAATTTGACTTTTGTGCATAACAGGTTAGTGGAAAAATTCACAGCTTTGAAGGGTTTAGAGGCTCGATTGAGATAGATACAACGGATATTTGGATCTTGTTGTTGATGGGAGGCTTCCACTTAACCATGAAATTTTGTACCATCTACAGGTATGCAAAAGTTTCTCTACTTACATTCATTCTTGATCATAAATGTTGTAAATGATATTAATGCTTCAAACTTAAGATTTGTTTCATTGTTATAATGATCAAAATGTTATACTTTGCTATAAATTCAAGCATTCTCTTGCCCCCTACCCTTTTCTCTCTCCCCCCCTCCCTTTAAGAATTTTTTTTGTCATAAAAGATTCACATTTCTATCTCATTTACACAAATTTATCTAAAGCGCTAGGAGTGAATAAAGATATGTAAAAGATGATGGATTATGTCTAAACAACAACTTTCCATCTTATAGCTAATTAAATCCTTAATATTTGAATAGTTTAGAGCTCGAATAATTATTTTATATGCATGTGTCGCAATAAGGGAGCCTATGTGAAGATTGAAATTTAAAACATCACTTTGGTATTTTTCCTTAGGTAGTGAAATGATATTTTGAGTAATACAAACCTACACACACATTTATATTTTTCGGCATTGCATTGAGGATTTTTTTTTCTCTTATACCTACCCTTAGCTAGACATGGAGGTATATGATATTGGTTTTTGGGTTTATTCTGTAAGTAGTTAATTTCACAGAGGAAGACTAAAATATTCTTAATGTCCTATGTCAAATGTGAAAGCATATGAATCACTTGCTGAAGGCACCATTTTGTATTCATCCAAAAACTGTTTTCTTCTTTTTTTTATGTTTCTTGCATGTGTTTTTTTTAGGCTCTAGAGATGTAGCTCGGCTCTTTCCTTTGCACTTTTCATCTATTTTGATGATTACAGTAGATTGTCCTCATAATTTTTCATGTAGATTTGTTTGTAACCTTATTTTCTACCAATCAATTTGTAAACCAGTCACATATTAAGGACCATTTCACTAACTTGTAGTCATCCATTACTTCATATGTTGCAGGTTGTGTCTGTGTGCCAATAAATCTTGATGATTGTGAGAACTTTAATCCTACAAGTGTACCCAATCTTGCTCAAGTAAAATTCTTACCTTATTTTATAGTACTTTAAATGGTTAATTGAAGGTGCTTCTTTAGATCTAAGATAGTTGAACCCTGGATTAAAATATGGTATTAGATGGGCAGTATAATGACAAGACTGAGGTCCATTGAACACAAATTATGAACATAATTTACTGGACTATGAATAGTGTTACAATTATAATTACTTCTCCTTTACCTACCTTTGCATTAATGAAAAAGATAGCAAATATTGGAAGTTCATTACATGTCTCATGTATGTGTTAGTATTTTAATTTTTTTTAAGTTGTTCAAGAGCTTGATTAGGTCAAGAATATGTTCTACAAGATCTATTCTCTGGACACTGCTCAGCATTTTCCCTACACATTTTCTCTTCAATCCAGATGTTTCTTAACTCCTTCCCTTGTTAGCCCTTGGTTGTTCTCAAGTGTAACGCTTTTTCTATGCATCTTGCAGTCTATATGTATGATCAATCATCTCTTATGAAGAATGGATAACCTTTCATGGAATTGTTGTTGTAATTAGACAATTTCTATTCTGAGAATAATCATTTAATTTGTATGGAAGTAAGTCTTTTTCATATTATTTGACTTGGTATTGTAAACTTGTCTTTGCAGGATTCTCTAGGGGGGAACAAAAAAACTGTGATGATAGGTAAAGTTGTACAACACCATAAATCATTTGGAATTATCAATATATTGCTTATAGAATACTATGTGCAAGTAAAATGGAATGTGCAATGACAATTGGTCTCGAATTCAAATATGAATATAAGTACATTATACACAAGAAGATGGTATTTATTCTATGATTTAAAGAACCCCAAAATAAGAAAATTAATAGGCTCCATTTGTTTACTTGCTCTTAGACACTTGTTTAATCGGCGAGACCCTCAAAATGTCTTGCTAATAACCAGCAGTGTTCAAAACTCCTGAAGAGGTTAGATCGGTGTGACATTGGATTTGTCTTGCCGACGGAAGTCATCGACAAGACATGGACTATCGAAGTGAGTTTTCTATCCCATGTCGATGATTGATCTCTCACTGATGGGTTGGCTTCGGTGGTCATCGCCAAGAGTCTCTGAAAACGTCCAACGAAGGCTTAATGGTAACTCCTTGCCCATTTCGTTGAAATGGCGATGAACTTTTGGTGTTGTTTCGACGCTTTAGAAGAGCCATTACAATTTCATTTTGGTTGTAATTCGTATGTGGATATATGAAGTTTTCGTCGATATTCTGACGAACATCTGAGTCATTTTATGATGCTGACGATGGACGAATCTGCACCGTTATTTTGACGTTTAATTTGTCGTCGTATTTTCGATGAAATTTTTTTCGTCAATTTGTCAATTGTCCAACAATTTTTTGTCGAATGACCGACGAACATTCGTCGAAAAATGGAGTCAAATTCAGTAGTGACACTAATTACACTAAGATATTGATTCACTACCATTTTGATGTTGTATCTCTCCACTTTTCTAGACATCATTGTATACTTGACATTATGATTTTGAGATTTATATGATATGCAATGATGATTAGTGATCCATATGCTACCTATATGATCCTATGATGGATGCATTTTATTTCTACATAATGTGTTATGTGATGTTTAATATGCTTGTGTGATGATTATTATGGATGCAATGATGATATGATGATGTATGGATGATGATTCTATATGTTTGATGGATGATTCTTTACGTTGTATGAAATGGATTTGATGAAATGTGATGCCCCTTATGTTTTTGTATTTTCTTAGTGCCAATATATGATACTTCTATACTATATGGTATGAATATGATTATGCAAATGAGATGTAATGCACTTCTTTTTGTGTTTTCTAATACAAATATTATGACATTTTCATGGATGGATAAATGTTGTGATAATGCTTTCTAATGTATGTGTGATATGCAAATGATTATGCAACTACATGAGAATGATGTTTTTTTTTTAATGTCAAAATGTACTCAATCCATTAATGATAGAGATAATATCATTTTTGAAAATTGTGCCAGCCTTGGAAAATCTATACTGTAGATGCAAAACTAACATTGATGCAATCTAACTTAACCATGAAAATCTAATATGCAAATGTTGTCATTATTCTAGCCAATTTTTCATGCTTTTATCATCATTGAGCCTTTAAAATATTGAAAGTGAGTACAAACATCGATGGTATAATTAGACCATGATGACTTGAGTACTACTTCCATGATTTTTGATATTACAAGTTAACACAAGAATCTAGGTATAATTAAACTGAGATGAATTGAGCATTGCTTGCATAAACAAACAAGAGTTAATCATTTTCCTATGCTAATTTAGAATGTCATCAGTGATACTTTGTAGAGCACATCTCGCAACAATTTGCACAGTAGTAATGATTAGCTCACAAGCAGCAAACAAAGAAAATATCATTCTCCTTCCTAGATCCTCCAGTTCAAGACATCCTCGAGGTGCTCTAGAGATATGATAACAAAAATCAAAGTACAATAGTTGAACATACATGCTAACATGATAAAACCATGATTCATACATCATCCATTTAGAATTGTTTTGATTGATTGATGTAGTTGTTTGATATGGATGGTTGTGTAAAGTTTGATGATTGATGTTCAATGTTGACTCTCAGTGTGATTAATATTTTTACTATGTTGTCTGACTGTTTGCTTGTCTATTTTTTTAAGCTCAAAGTTTATTGCCCCCAGTGAGTTCAAGATTTTTCCCCCAATCTAGGGTCAGACACAACCGCGATGCCAGGATATGTACATGAGGCTTTTTCAGTGATAGGTGTAATGATGGTGAAAGCGAACATATGACACACACTCAAATAGATAAAAAAGCTAATCTATCACAAATAACAACTATTGCCAAGTTTTCACTATTTGTTTTTATTGCACTTTTTCATATTTTATGATTTTTTTTATTTTTCACTTTTTTTTGTATTTTTGTGTTTTTTCTTTTTTTTTGTATTTTTTCCTTTGTGTATTTTTTTTTTGTCACCAAGACGCCTGTTTGCCAGGTTTTCATCAGAGTGACCATTTTTTCAGGACATTTTCTCATTTTTTTGTATTTTTTCAAGACTTTTACCATGCACTGGATGAATTATGCGTAGAACTTCTTGAGATGTAGGTTGTTGATGGGTTCTTTGAATAGGTCCCCTTCAGGTGTAGATAGTTGATAGGCTCCAGATCCATAGACTGATACGATGACAAAAGGACCTTTCCAGTTTGGTTCAAATTTCCCCTTCTTCTCTTGATCCTGTTGATTTCACGGGTTCTCTTTCAAGACCAAGTCACCAACTTGAAATGCTCTTGGTTTTACTCGATGATTATAACTCATGGACATTATTTTTTGATACTATTTCAAATGATCCATAACTTGCTGATGATGTTCATCCAACAATTCTAACTCATGTAGCCTAGACACTCGATAATCTTCATCTAAAATGATCCCTTTTAGTCACATGCGGAGTGATGGTAGCTCAACCTCAATAGGTAAAATAGCCTTTGATCCATATACAATAGGGTATGGTGTGGATCCTATTAGGGAGTGGATACTAGTACAGTAATCCCACAAAGTAGGGTTCAATTAAACATGCCAATCTTTTCCAGCATCATCAACGGTTTTCTTTAAGATTTTCAAAATGGTTTTGTTTGAGGCCTCTACCTGGTTGTTTCCCTGAGGGTATTATGGTGTGGAAAACCGATGTTGCATATGAAACCTTTCACAAAGTTCTTGAAAGTCCTAATTCTTGAAATATATACCATTGTCAGTGACAATGGATTGAGGAATACCGTACCAACAGATGATGTAATTTAGGATGAAGGATGCAATTTATTTTCTGATGATTGTCGTTAAGGGAACAGCTTCAATTCACTTTGTAAAGTATTATGTGGTTGTGATGATGAACTTGTGTCCATTGGATGAGGATGGATGAATCTTACCTACAAGGTCAAGTCCCCATTGACAAAAAGGTCATGTTAATGCAAAAGGTTGCAATTCCTATGTTGGTGCATGTATCAGGTTTCCATGGACTTGGTATTTTTGGCACTTCTGGATAAATTGAAAAGACTCCTTCTCCATATTCGGCTAGTAATACCCCAAGCGTAGGAGTTTCTTAGCGAGAGTTAGACCACTTGAATGATTTCCATAGATACCTTCATGAACCTCACATAAAGTAGTTTCAGCTTCATTACGTTCAAGACACTGAAGGAGAGTACCATCAAGACCTCGTCAATAAAGTACATTAGCTATCAAGGTATGTTGAGTTTCTTGTCAAATGAAGTTTCATTTTTGGTTTTAGGATAAATCTGGTGGTAGGGTAATGTCTCTTAGGTAAGTGTATATCTTCCCATAGATTGAGGATTCAACCTCAACTAGATGGTATATGACTTGGGATTCAGGGTTATCATAGGCAAGGTTAAATAGTTGTTCCACCATGAATTCATAACAGCTTCATTTTTTAGGCATTTGTAAGAGAGAAGCAATGGTGGCCATAGCATCAGTAGCTTTGTTATCCCCTCTTGGAATCTTCTCAAATTTGATTTCAACAAACTACTTCTTAAAGTCATCGACCATTATTTTATATGGCATTAATGTGTCATTTTTTGTCTAGTAATCATCATTCACCTGATTTATGACTAGTTGGGAATCACCATAGACTTGCAACTCCATGATCTTCCATTTGACTACCACCTTGATACCAATAATCAATGCTTCATACTCAGCTATGTTGTTAGTGCAAGGAAACATAAGTCTATAGGACTTTGGAATGGTGTGTCCTTGAGGCGTGACAAATAGGATTCTAGCACCTGGTCCATTTTGTGTGTAAAATACATCAAAGTATAACATCCACAATTGTCCTAACATGGTAAGGACATCAAGATCTGGAAACTCAATGTTCATGAGATGATCATATTGTAAAGGTGATTCAGCTAATTGATCCTCTATTGCTTGACCCTTGATTGTTTTTTTGTCCACATACTGAATGTTAAACTCGCTCAATATCATTACCCATTTGGCTAGTCTTCTTGTTAGGGCAGATTTTCTAAGTAGATACTTCAATGGATCAATTTTAGCTATGAGTTTGATGGTATGGGTTAACATGTAGTGTCTTAGTTGTTGGGTAGAAAATACTATTGCCAAACAAACTTTTTCAATAAATGTGTAGTTGATTTCATAGTCATTCAAGGTTCTACTGATGTAATAAATAGCCCTTTCCTTTCATGTGGAATCTTCATATGCCAGTAGAGCACCCAAAGATACCTCTATTGTTGCTATGTAAAGTAATAATGGTTTTCCTTCAGTTGGCAATACCAGTATGGGTGGTGAAATTATATACTATTTCAGTTCATTAAAAGTTGCTTCACATTTTTCATCCCATTTGAAAGAAACATTCTTTTGTAGCAAGTGATTAAAAGGATGAGTTTTATTTTCCAGTTGTGTAATGAACCTTCTAATAGATTGAAATCATCCCTGTAAATATCTGAGTGGGTTGATATTCTTGGGAGGAGGCATCTCCATGATGGATTTGACTTTCATAGGATCCACCTCAATGACTTTAGCCGATACTATATATCCCAAAAGTTTAGTTGATGTCACACAAAATACACATTTCTTTCCATTTAACCTCACATTGAATTTCTCCGAGTGAAGATTTTGTCTAGGATTTCTAAATGTCCCTCTCTAGTGAATGATTTTTCTAATAAGTCATCTACATAATCCTCCATAAATGTGTGCATCATGTCATGAAAGATAGTGGTCATCGCTTGTTGATATGTGGCTCCAGCATTCTTCAACCCAAAAGGCATGACGTTCCAATAGAAAGTACCCCATGGACATGTGAAAGCGGTTTTATCTTGGTCTTCTAGTGCAATTTTTATCTAATTGTAACCTAAAAATCCATCCATGAGTGATAGCATTTCATGACTTTCTATCAAATCTACGATGATGTCAATGTTAGGAAAGGGAAATTCATCTTTCAGGCAAGTCCTGTTAAGATCTATGAAATCCGTACATATCTTGATGTTGTGGTTAGGTTTAGAAACTGGTAAAATATTTGAGATCCATTCAACATAGTCAATAGGTCTGATAAATCCTACATCCAATAGTTTCTTCAACTCAGCTTTCACTATATGGGCAATGTGTGGATGCATTTTTCTCAACTTTTGTTTCACTGGCTTCACTCCGGGTGGTAGGGATAAATGGTGCATGATAAGATCTAGATCTATGCTTGGAATATCAATGTAGGACCAAGAAAATTTGATTTGTCTCTCTTCAAAGAACTTAGTGTTGGGAGATTGTTGGATGTTGTGGATGTGTTGCTGATATGTGGTTGTCATTGATATCAACACTATTATCATTTGGTGTATCTATTGTTGTATATGTCGAGGATATTGAGAAAATTATAAGAAAAAGTGTTCCAGGTTCCTAGTGGAACTGTGTGGGTCATGAAGTCATTTTGTTCTGTACGTAAAATATTAGCTTATGTGGATTAAAGGGTTTATTTTTGAGTATGTCTAGATCATCTACCGGAAGTTTCAGAGGTCCGCATGAATTTTTGAGTATGTTGTGGTCTGATAGTGTTTCTGCGGTCTCTGTCAGTATTCCTGAATGAAGATTGTGTGATTCTGGTTATCTCAGTTGTTGTGGATGCTTCTCTATTGTTTCTTGGTGTTATTAGATGTCTCTATTTCATTCTCTATCTTTGTGGTACATCCACATTAATTAGTGAGCTTTTGGTTGAAGATCTTTGTGTGCATGTTCAGTTTTTCATGTTTCTGGTTGACATGTTGGTGGTAGCGTGTTGTCGATCTTCGAGGTGAAATTAATTAAAGTATTTTTGTGTTGGAGATATTAATTTGGGTCTCCACTATTTTGTGGCTAACCTTGGTGGATACGCATTAAAAATTTAATTGTAAATTTGGGTTGACATTGTAAATATATTTTATTTTCTTGGTCGACTAAGTTGTGATGGAATCTCCTATAGCAGATATATAAGAGTGATTATGTGATTAGTGGAAAGTATGCTTCATATGCTCCTATGTGTGTATGTGTGAATATCATTACAGAGCAGAGTGTGAAGAAGATTGTGTGAAGTGTGAAGAAGTGTTGAGCTTAATTGGAATTGTAATCAAGCTTGTGTAGAATCTATTTTCTCAGTTCACATCTTGGATGGTTTTAATCCAAACCCTATTGTTGGACAGTGAGTCCTCTTTTGTAATTGAGCAGTGAGCTCTAGGCAGTGTGCCTGAATGCATGTGCATTCCCCTTATTGTTTTCATTATACTTTTAGCAGGGTATAATCTTGTGGACTAACATCCACCATGGTTTTTCCCCTAACAATGGTTCCACGTAAAAAATATTAGTGTTATTTGTCTCTCTAATGTGTTAATTGTTCATTCATCAAATCTAAGATTAAGGATAAGTTAAGTTAGAAAAAGTTTAAATTTATGTGACAATTGATTCACCCCCCCTCTCAGTTGTCTATCCTTGTTTTTCCAATAATTGGTATCAGAGCTAGTTCCTCTGAAGAAGTCTAACAGCTTGAGGTGATCCCGGATGGCAACATTCAAGAAGGATAGTTCTAGATTTGATGGAACCAACTACTCATTGTGGAAAGTCAAGATGCAATTTCATTTGCAATGCATTGGTGATGCTAATTGGAAGATTACAAAAGATCAATATACTATTCCTCATAATGGTCCCTCCTCTGCTGATGAAATCAAAGATGTTGAAATTAATACCAGAGCTATGGAAGCATTGGTGAGTGCTCTAACAGATTCAGAGATGGCTAATGTGATAAGTCTGCAGACAACTCATGAGATCTAGATGAAGCTAGAAACTTTGTATGAAGGAGATACACAGGTGAATATGGCTAAGCTACAGAGCATAAAAGGAAAGTATGAGAATTTGAAGAGGGGTGAAGATGAAAATATTACTTCTTTTATGCAGAGAGTAAATGAAATAGTGTTAGGTATTAAATGTGTCGGTGGTTCAGTGAGTAAGGATGAAATTGTGGCTAAGATACTCAGATCCTTGTCTCCTTATTACAAAATGAAGTTTCATGCTATTGAGGAATTTATGTCTGTAAATAAGATGACAAGAGATACACTGGTAGGGATGCTTGCTACTTTTGAAATAAGTGAATTTGGTGAATCTACACCAAAAACTAAATCTGCATTCAAAGCTATTGTATCAAGAAGTTACAAGAAAAGATACAGTCTAGGAGAGAGCTCTAGAAAGATATCTAAATATGATGAAGAATTGAAATAGCTCGAAGACCAAGAAAGAGAAGTACAAGAACTGGAAGCACTGATTGCAAAGCAAGAAGGAAGAGGAAAAGGTAAGTATGAAGATGTATTTCCTATTAAATGCTTTTCATGCAATAAGATAGGTCATTTTGCATAAAGATGTCCTGAAAGAGTTCCTAGGCCTAAGCCTAGAAAACCTATATTCCAAAAGAAATGCTACTTTGTTGAAGAAGCAGTAACTGATGATGAGTCTGATAAAGATAATGGAAATGAAGATGAATGGGCTTTCATTGCTACCATTGAAAATAACCATGTGCCTGCTGAATCTACTAAAGATAAGAAATCTCTTGCAGCCTGAGTTGAGGAGAAAGATGAGTGGGTCATTGATAGTGGATGCTCACATCATATGACTAGTGAAAAAAGCAAGTTTGTGAGTCTAGAGAAGTATGACGGTGGGGTTGTAAGATTTGGAGATAACAATGCTTGTGTGATTCGTGGAAGAGGTTCTATTAGACTTGGTGGTAAGGAAAACACTGATGATGTTCTCTATGTTGAAGTCCTAAAGCATAACTTGTTAAGTGTTGGACAAATGGTACACAGGGGATATAATCTACAGTTCAAGAATGGAAAATGCAAGATTCGTGGGAGTTCCAAAAACATGATTGCTACTAGTGTGCAAACTAAAGGTAATATTTTTCACTTGAATACTACTAGTGGAAGTTGCTTAATTGCTTAAATAGATGAAAGTTGGTTGTGGCATAGGAGGTTGTGTCATGTAAAATTTGACAACATTATCAAGATAAGTTCTACTCAAGCAGTAAGAGATCTACCTAGGTTAGTGAAACCTGCTAATGCAATCTGCAAACAATTTCAAATGGGTAAAAAAACTAGAGTCTCCTCGTGGAGTAAAAAATTTCATTCAAATAATGTGTTGGAACTACTACATATTGATCTTTTTGGTCCCTCTAGAGTTATAAGTATTCATGGAGAAAGGTATTTTATGCTGGTCATTGATGATTACTCTAGAATGATTTGGGTTTCCTTTTTAAGAGAAAAGTGTGAAGCATTGGACAAGTTCAAAAGTTTCAAGGCCATGGAAGAAAATGAAAAAGGTTTGAAAATAAAATGCCTGAGATCTGACACAGGTGGAGAATTCATTTCAAAAGAGTTCAATTCTTATTGTGAAGAACATGGAATTAAAAGACAGTTATCTGCTCCTCAAACCCCTCAACAGAATGGAGTTGCAGAAAGAAAGAATAGAACAATTCTGGATGCTACCAGAAAAATGATGATGGAAGGGAATGTGTCTCAGATGTACTGGAGTGAATCGGTAAACATTGTTGTATATACTTTGAATCGGGTAAATATGGTAATTCTGGTAAGACCCCTTATGAATTATGGTTCGGTTACAAGCCTACTGTTAAGCATTTCAAGATCTTTGGAAGCAAATGTTATATCAGGAGAGATGATGATATAGACAAGTTTGATACTAGAAGCGATGAAGGGTTCTTCCTAGGTTACTCCACAAAGAGCAAGACATATTGATGCTATAACAAAAGACTGAGAAAGATTGTTGAGAGTGCAAATGTCAAATTTGATGAGGACTCTGTCAAATCATCTAGACGATGCAGCTACGATTCAGATGAAGACAACACAAATCAAGGGAAGAACACTCAAACACTGAATCTACTTCAGATTATTCCATATGTTCTACTGAAGCAACCACAAGTTGTTCCAGAAAATCAAGTCAGTCAGGAAGCACAAAAAAGTGCTAGTGTAGAAGAAACTTCAGAAGACACATAAGTCCGAGAAAGTCCCAAGACTCCAAGGTATGTAAAGTTGAATCACTCTGAAAGTCAAATCATAGTAGATAAGAGAAAAGGAGTGCAAACTAGAAGAAAAATTGCAGAAGAATATTGTCTGATCTCTAAGATTGAACCTAAGAGTGTCATTGAAGCCTGTCAAGATGAACACTGGCTGGAAGCCATGAAAGAAGAACTAACACAGATTGAAAAGAATGACACATGGACATTGGTTCCTAGGCCCAAATACAAGAATGCGATTGGTACTAAGAAATTATTTAGAAACAAGTTAAATGAGGAAGGTGAAGTGATCTGGAATAAGGCAAGACTGGCATGTAAAGGGTACTCTCAAATGGAAGGTATTGATTTCGAAGAAACCTTTGCCCCTGTTGCTAGAATTGAAGCAATAAGATTATTTCTTGCTTATACTACTTTTAAGAACTACAAATTCTATCAAATGGATGTAAATTCTGCATTTATGAATGGGGAACTAGAAGAAGAAGTGTAAATTGAACAGCCGGATGGATTTAAGCTAACAGATAAGGAAGATGACAGCTTGAAGAAATCTCTATATGGACTCAAACAAGCCCCCAGAGCCATGTACGCCAAATTGGACAAATATCTACTAAAGCTTGGATTCACTAAAAGTACTGTTGATAGTAACTTATACTTCAAATTAGATCATGATAAGGAGTTAATCATAGAAGTATTTGTTGATGACATCATTTTTGGTGGAGATGGTAATCTATGCATGAGGTTTGTTGATGAGATGAAGAGTGAATTTGAGATGAGCATGATTGGTGAAATGAAGTTCTTTCTGGGATTGCAAATTATGCAGTTGGACCAAGGTATTTTCATATCTCAGTCCAAATATGTGAGAGAACTATTAAAGAAGTTTGGAATGGAAGACTCCAAACCTATTGGTACTCCCATGGTAACCAGACGTAAGTTAACTCAGAATGATGACTCTCCCACTAACTCATTTGACTGCAAAATCCAACAAAACTGTTTGACAAAATTTGTAAAATTTGTTCATCAGGTGCTTGTAAAATTTGATGTGTAATTTTCAATTTTTTGAAAATTTATCCCCGACATTCGTTGAAATTTTGACGAACCTGGGGTTCATCAAAATGTCGGCTATCATTTTCGTCAAATTTTTGAAAAACATGAAAAATAGAAAAAAATCAAATTGTGGCCAACATAAAGAAAAGTGAGTTTGCACCTGATTTATTGCAACAGTGTTTTGCTCTACTTGATACAATTTGTGTAGAACTAAGGACAATTTTCTTGGGAAAAAAAAAAATTCAAGAAAATATCGCCAGGTTGAGGGTAGTCATTGTGTTTTTGTAGAATTCAGTTGTGAAGTCAGATTTGTAGTTCCAAGTTTGAAAATCATATCTTAAAGCAACATCTCATCAGATTTCATTTTTAGAGGTTAAGGGTTTTGAAAATTTCATGTCTAGATTTTGTTGTGTGGAATCACCATAAGATCACAACCAAGGAACAAATTCTTGTGACTATAATTATGTGATCCATAACTCTATTGGTCATGTGGCACAGTTGTGATATAAAAAATACATGATGCATTCATGTGTGACCCAAGTTTAATGTGGCTATGTTGTGATAGAACTAGAGGCACTCATATAATGTAGTTAATTCAGATTGTATAATGTAGGTGTCAATCATCATTGGGTGCATTCAGGTTGTCTCAAGTTTAATAGGTTAGGATGTAATTATAGCATGATCAAAGAGTGATTACCTCTTGTTGCAATAAAGAGCCTATAACTTTGGTTGATATGCAGAGTGGTTGTGTTATATCAATTATGTAGTGCATTCAAGCACAACCCATGTTTAATGGGCTATTCTAGAGAGTGATCAAGATTTTCTAAACCTTATGAATGTTACTTGACATATATTTGTATAATCTCAAATTCCTTTAGAGGCTTTTGAAGTATCAATGTATCCTATATAGGGTTTAGAATGATTTCTTTTAATTAAAAAAATAAATAAATGATGTATTTCCCTATAATTAGATAATATGGAGATCTCCTAAATCTACCCCAGCACACTATCCTCTTTGGCATTGTATTCATTACTCCAACTACTAGGGTTTTGCATGTGACATCTTTAATATCTTCATGACCATGGCTTTTAAATAGATCTTAGTCTTTGCTTTAATCATTTTCATGGTAACCCTTGAGTTCCATAATCCAACTTCAATCTCTTCTAAGAACGTTGTCTTAAGCTAGACTGCATAGTATGCATATAAAGCAAGTCCTTCATACCTGCCATTGTTCCTGTGTACCTAAGAATTTTATCCTATTCTAGTGTGCAAAATAACTTTAAAATGTGAATGGTAAAAGATCAAAGGACACCTCAAGATTAGCCAAAATAGTGATATAACGAAAAGGAAAATGAATAAAATGAAATACAAATAGTTTCACCTTCCTTGCTGTTGATATCTCTTTGATTGGCCCTTGCTTGGAATGATTTGTGTGCTCCTTAGATGATTGCTTGAATGACTAAATGCAAGATTCAATGTACAAGATGATTAAAAGAGATGGCTAAATGATGGCAAAGGATTGAGGATGTAAATTGGCAGCATGTAGTTATGAAAATACAAAAAGTTCTCAAAATGCAAATTGGCAGCATAAGGGTGCTCCTAATGAAAGTGTTGAAAATGCCCTTGAAGAGGGGGTATTTATAGGAGAATTTGAATTCTCTAGAGAATTCAATGGTCAAGATTGATCCAACAAGGCCAAGATGAAGGGCTATGGTGGGTTGAGAACCCACAAGCCCTCATATCTTGACATGTGGAGGGTGAAGTGGCCAAGGGGATATGAGATGGAGGTGAGGTGTCAAGAAGGTACATGAGGTGGAGGAAGGACAAGTACCTTCCAAGCACCTTGGGGAGTGAGAGAATTTCCTCAAAAAGGTATTCCTTGTCCCCAAGTGGGAGTGAAAGGGACATTTGAGAAATTTTGGAATTCCTCAAAAATCTACATGGAAAAAGGAAAGGTGGTTGGGGAAATAAGTGTGAATTAAAAATTCACATTCCTAGGAGGATCTAGAGGATAAAAGGTGGGCTCCAAAAAGGTGGGACTTGGTCACATGTGAAGATTGTGACAAGTCCAAGGTTCTAGAAGCCTTGGAAGGACAAAATGTGAATTAAAAATTCACATGGAGAGGAGAGAGACATGGGATGAATAAAAAGGAATTAAGAATTCTTTGGGGGATGGGGAGAGTTGACTAAGATACTAATTAAGTTTAACTAATTAGTAATTAGAGGATAATTAGGGGTTAATGTGGATTAGAAGCCAACTTGCAAAAGTTGGAGGATGTGACACATCCTAATCAAGGATCAGGCATGTGCACATTCTTAATGAAGAGATTAAGAGATGGAATAGGATTAGATGAAGATGACATGTGAGGAATTAAATAAATATAATATTTATTTAATTCATTTGATGAAAAGAGGATTAAGGAGGGTAAGGTATTTAATTATTAATTAAATACCTTAGGGATTTGGCAGAATTAAAGATATTAATTAAATAATAGTAATATTACTTAATTAACTCGGATAAGAGGATGTTTAGATGAAAAATGACAAATATGGATAAATTAAGTGTCCAAATTTGGATGTCTACAGTTCCAAACCACCACTCACTTTCTTGCTTAAAATGTTGCCTCCATAAGCATAATAGCATATTTTAAAATCATGGTTGTTAGTGATTGACCATTAAGGTCACCACTTTCATTATGAAGATACAATGAGATTTTTGTCTTCAAACTCAAGGCATTATGGAAGATAACATTGTAAATTGTTTATTGTGTACGATTCAATTTTCTTGCACATTTACTGCTTTGCTAACTTCCTTTAATATTAAGGATTGCACCCTCAGCTACAATCTCAAACAGCTCACTCACTATCACTTGAACATTCCTTTCATGAGCATCCTTCTATAAAATCAAGCTATGCCCTATAGACTGCCTACTTACTACAGGGGACTCATTGTTTTATGGTACTGTAGTTCTTAAGATCCTTCAACCTTATTGACACTACTTCATAGTCCACAAGGTATTATTCACTATTCTCCCATATTTGATGAGTCTCAAAACACTGCTCAAACATGCAATCCACTACATCCATTATACATTAATGGCTAAGAAGAAACATCGAACCTATGATTACCACTGTTACTTCATTTGGACAGTCATTCCCTGATTGCATTTTCCTTGTCTAACACTACCAAAAGCATTTGAAAAACCCTTAAGGTCAGCAAAGGGGTAAGGAAACTCACTGTTAAAATCTCCACTTTACTATGCAAGGTTTGAGCTTTATTATCTTGTCATTGCTCAGCCTCTTTTTGACTATCACATCTCAAGTGATTGTCATTCTTCTTATTGTAGATTGCATTTACAAATGTCACTAAGCTACATAGTGTGCTTATTATTAGCTAAAATATTTAGATTGCAAGATTTTGTTATTACCTACAATGTCTCAATCTTTCTGGTATTGCAACCTCACTAATCTGCTATAGTTATTGTTTATGTTTCTATGGAGACCTAGGGTTTGTACCCTAATCATGCTCTTACCAATGCTTATGTTGTTTTTTATTAGGGATCTCTGAATGTTGAGGGCCCTAGGGATAAGCTCGTCATAAAAAGTGACACATTGCATCTTTAACTAAAAGGATAAATCTGTATTGACATTAGCAATGATGATTTTGACTTGTTTCTCCTTAGGAATGGGTCACTTGCTCTTACTAGCTCGCTACCTCCATTGTTATAGGAAGTTTGTGATCAAGTTCAATATTCTGATTTTAGGAATCTTAACGGTTGGAAATCGTAGTAAAATCATAATTTAATAAGTTTTAGAATTAGCATTTTAAAGTGTTTTTTGGGGTCATTAACTTCAGACTATCTTCTCTTTTGCAGGGGTAGTTGCATGCCAAATTTTTTTGGTGTGAAATATCAGAATTATTATATTATGTTACCTGTCTATGAATAAAAATTATTGGAGTGTGAGTTTAATATTTTTTGAAGATCTAAATAGTCAAGCTTGTTAAAGAAAAATTGTCTTAGATAATATTAGTCTAGAATAAAATGAAGAGACATTTAATAGATTGTGGGCTAGATTGAAAAGAAAGGGTGATGGGAAATGTTATTGTCCTTACAATAATTGCAAGGGCTTAAAGACGAGATGACTTTTAATCACAATAGTTGAGAAAAATTGTAGGCAGCATGGTCAAGTTGAACGGGGGCATGATTATTGTCCATTAGTAAGTTGTTTTTTATATGTGTTGTATTGTTGTTGTTGAACTTGAAAGTTATGAATGTTTATCAAACATAGCAATCTCACAGATGTTAAGGTATGTCATATATGTCATCTTTTTTCATCTATTTTAATTGTTGTTAATTCATCAATAGTAAATAAAGGATGAAATATGTACCATTAATATTCTTTATATGAAAAAATTATTTTGGTGAATTTTTGTTACCACTATCAAATATTTTACCTCGCTCATATCGAGATTTATGTGTCATTATGAAAGATATCGGAATGGAGTATCAAGCAATAGATGCATGTCCCAATGATCATATTATATATCATAAACAACAAAAATTTGCAATAGAATACCCGAAATGTCATATCAGTAGATATCGAATAGATCAACTAACAAAAAAGGTTCCTTGCAAGGTTCTTAGTTATATTCCCATTATTCCACATATGCAACGATTATTTAGGTGCGAAAGCTTAGCGCAATTTATGGATTACCATGCACGGCATAGAAGTGGAGATGACATTCTTCGAATGCCTGCAGATGGTTCTGCATTTAGAGACATGGAGGAAAAATGGCCACACTTTAAAGAAGAACCTCATAATCTCAGGCTTTCATTAGGAGTGGATGGTGTCAATCCATTCGGAGAGCTAAGTTTTATTTACTCAATGCGGCCTATTTTTGTTATCAACAATAACATTCCTCCATGGATGTCAATAAAGAGGGGGCACATAATGTTGTCAATGATTGTTCTAGGTATTTTTTTACATCAATTTTCTTTAACATAGTAGCATCTCATTTGTCTTATTTGTTGCATAATGACTTATATTTTTTTCATTCAATAGTCATGTACATTATTATATATATTGCATTAAAATGGTTATAATAATTATGTAATATTTATATTCATTCAACTAGGTAAGTACCAAGTTAAAGATATGAATGTATATATTGAGCCTCTTATTGACGAGTTACTAAAGTTATGGAATGGCATCACTATGTATGATGTCTCCAGACCAATAGGACAAAGATAATTTCAATTCCATGCAATGCTTGTATGGACAATTCATGATGCCCCAGGGCTAACACATTTTTGTGGTATGTTATAACATTCGACTGCACTTTAAAAATATTTAATTTGATGAAGTAGATATCAAGCATGTTTTTGAAATAATCTATTTATTATATATAATTATAAAAATTGACATATTTAATCCAATTATATATCATCTTGTAGGTCTTCAAACAAAGGGAAAATTTGCATATCCAATTTGTGGTCCAAAGATGAAATCTCATCATTCAGCAAGTTTAGGAAAGCAGGTGTTTGATGAGTATAGGCACTTCCTCCATAGAAATCATAAGTATCGAACTAATGAAAAATATTTTTTCAATGGAAAAGAGGAGAATACATCAAAACCACGAAGAATGTCACCTCGCCTATGGAAGTTGGAATATAATAGAATTAATTGTCAAGGTTATACATCGGATCAAATTATTTATCTATCATATATGATATGTTTTGAATTTATATTTTTATATTGTGTTGTGTTTACTCATGTTGTAATTGACAATGATTTTCGTTGTTAATTTGTTTAACTTATATGCTTCATGAAGGTCATCAAGGCATTAATGGCCGGCTTCCAGGGACTGAAAAGTTATCGGACAATTTAGTAGGTTGCCCTACTATGAGCAGCTACAAATTGTGCATTTGTTTGATACAATGCATATCGGAAAGAATATAACAGAAACGTTATGGAAAATATTGGATGGAAGGCATGACAAAAAAAAATTGTCAAAATTTGTAGTGACATTCAGGAAGCCAATCATGCAATGAAAAATTTCATTCAATTAAATAGCGATGGAGACCAAATTAATATAAGTGCCCTTCCTTGGTTATTAACAGAGCAGCAAAGCAATGCTATAAAAGAAGTCATACAAAAATTTGATTTCCCAAGGATTTGTTGCGAACATAAACAATATAATAACAAAGAAAGGTGAATTTGGGTCAGGATGAAAACGCATGATTGGCATACCTTCATTAATGTAATTATTTTGGTATATTATATACACTTGTATAATGCATGTACTTTTCAGTGTATTGTGTTTACTACTTTTGAAAAAATAATGAAAAGATCATTTTATAATTGTTGCAGTACGTTCTACCTCTATCTCTCCCAGACAACTTTGACAACAATGTCAAGCAAGTTATATATGATCTTGGAAAATACATGAGGTAGTGAGATTTGTTCAATTCACTATATACATCTTATAATTTATATTTGTTTTACTTGTTATGTAATATACTGTATATCTTTGTTAAATCTCGTTAATATATTTGTGCCTTGAATCACTTGTAGATGGCTATCATCTAAAGAAATCCATAAAGAAGATATAAATTATTGGAAGAGAAAAATTCCTCGTCTAATGTGTGAAATGCAAAAGTGTCTACCTTCAACATTTTTTAATGCACAAGAACACTACCTCATACACCAAGTTGAGGAGATTGAATTGTGTGGACCTGTACACACAAGGTCAATGTGGATGGTTGAAAGGCACTTGAAATTTTTGAAGGCTTTGGTTATACAAAGAGCACATCCTGAGGGTTTTACGGTGGAGTGATATATGGTATACCAGACCATGGTGTACATTAGTGAATATCTTCCTAAGTTTGCAACAAAGATCCATGTAGATCGTATTTGTAATCCCAACTCCATTAACAAATTCGAAGGGGAGTACCTATTGGGGAAAGGTAGATTGAGGAAAGTGAGAGGTAATTATAAGATGGTCATGGGGATTAATTGGAATACATTTTACATATGGTTTGTATGTATATTGTACTTATTTAATTTTTAATCTTCAATATACATCAATTATAAATTAAGGTCGTATACTGTGGTATTTAACTAATTATACATCGTTTGTAAATTTCAATTTTTTTTGGTACAGTTGTTTGAGAGTGGGATGCACTATATTTTTACATCGCCAAAAATCTTGATTGGATGACGATATGGATTGAACGATGTCAACAATCTAGTCGCACATTAACATGGGAAGGTGTGGCTTCATTGGTTAAAGAAGCTCATCGTAATGGAGATTCCAATGTTACACAAAGGGAAATTGATTTAGCGTATGGTTTAACAGATAAATAAGTACATATAAATATATTAATCACCCATATTATTTAATTATTTTCAAGTATATTGATGTATATATATGTTGAGATTGTTTTCTTTGCATACATTCGGCCAAGAATAAATATGTTTATCAACTGATGATATTACAATAATTTTTACATGTTTGACATATTGCAGGTGAAACACCATAAGGCTATGTGGTTCAATGGTCATAAATTTTGAATCAAAATGTTGGATGACATGAAGAAAACTTGTGATTCTGGTATAACTGTAGTCTTTCAGGTGACTAATGTTTCATCTAGATGCGACATACATCCAGAAGTCTCAAAAAATTGATACTATGGGATTTTGGATGATATACTTGAGTGTGACTTTAAGTCCTTCAGATTAATTTTGTTCATCATTTTATGGTATAGGCTACGATTGAATGAAAATGATCCTGAGAGAACTATTATTGAACATGATAATGGATTTACCATGGTTAATACAAGGTTGATCGAGCGAGCTGGAAATGAGCCCTATGTTCTTCCAAGCCAATGTGAGTAGGTATTTTACTTAGAGGTTCCAGGTAAACCGGGTTGGTCATTTGTTGTTAGACATGATCCAAGAGGAAGGCCGGTAAAGTATAATGTGGTGGAAGAAAAAGATACAAAAGAACTAGAAGATTATGTAGATGATGATCAGGATCAACGGTTAGTTAATGATGTCCCTAACGAAGATGTCAAAGAGGAGGAACTAGATCATGATGATGTAGGAGTTAATGTTCATGAATATGATATCTGTGTGGATGATGACATTATCGAAACTGATATCAATGGCGATGATGATGATATGACCAATCCTTACAATGTTGAATCTAGATTGGATGATACAAACAAAGAGTTGGATGAAGAAGAAGATCAATGACATTGAAATGTAGAAGTTATGCGATTATATTATCTATTTGATATTAATTTCTTGATAGAATTATATTTTTCTTATGTGGTTACATAATTAATTCATGATGTTTTTAATTTTTATGCCATTATATAATTAATTTAATGATGTACTTTTTAATGTTTGAAAGGTCAATAAATTCAAACATTTCAATAGTGATATTAACAACATTGAAATTAGTGTGTTTTATGTTTCATGTGATCATTAAAAATTAAAAATTCAATTGTAGAGGTAGTTGTTCAGTGGTTGACATGTATGTTGGTTCTTTTTACAATGTAACCAGATTTGTCTTCTAATCTATCTATGGAATTGCCAATTCCAATCGAAGGCAGCTCAAAGGACCTGGACCAACTGATGAGGAATTTAAAATCCTCCTACACTTCAGGCTCTACAAGACCCAAGAGGGTGATCCCTTAATGTGTTTACAACCTCTACACCATTATTATAAACAACATTAACAATAGTAGATGATCTCACTTAATAGCTCAACATGATAAGATAATATCAACTAGAATTGGTTGTTCATAGACAATATCAACTATCTGGAGCGTGAGATAACTAAACACAATCCATTGTATAAGATATTCAATGATTTGCAATTTGTAGCAAGCTCTAGGAAAAGATAAACAAATATTGAACTACTGATGCAGGAGCATCCAGTGGTGTAAGGGCAATCTTGCATCACCCAAAAATAGTTAAATTTTAAGTTTCTCAATTTTTAGATGTTTTTACATTTTTGGATACCCTTTTCATGATAATAAAATTTCTAATTTACAGTTTTTATTTTTGATTTTTGGGTTAAAAGATATTGTAGTTTTAGTTTCCTAGATTTGCACCTGAAAATATTTTGAGTGGGATTTGAGACACTTAGAGTTTTTGGAATGGCCCCAAAACTTTCTGAAATTGGCATAGCATATTTTGAGCATGTTCTTGACTTCGAGACCTTTCCAACGGTTCAAACGGTTCACGAATCGGAGGTCTGGATCAAAAGTTATGACCCCACAAAGTTGGCACACTTTCTAGAAGATACCATTGCAAATGCTCTTTTGAAATTTGAACTTCATGTTGTAAATTTTTGGCGCCAAACCGCCTAAACTCAAATTGAATGTTGTTTTGACTCCAAACAAATGAGGAGCTCTATTTAAGGGCAGGTTTTCTAATTTTTGGGTAACTTTTTGGGGACAAGCTCGCATATTGCGAAAGGGTTATTCTGTAGCTTTCTATAGCATGCATGTGTTGTAGAACTTGGGGATTTGAGATCCTCTGCATGTAAGAAGTTCCATTTTCTAAATAATAAAATTATTCTCTTGTTTGTGGGTTATTTTTTGTCTTGGGTTTGTGCCCTCATCAAGTGGTATCAGAGCGGGTTTTTCTTGAGCGTGTGGACAGATCGCCGATCATGAGGTAGTTCGCACCAGGACCATGGTTGTGGGTCAAGGTCAAGAAAGATGCCTCTAAGAGTGGTGCCTGGCAAGCATGGTGGTGCCAGAGGTGGTCAAGGAGGCAGAAATGCTAGTGGAAGAGATGCACTGGCAGCCCTCCAAAGACAGATTGATGTGTTACAAGAGCAGTTGAGAAGAGGGTTAAACCCAAGGGAGGAAAGTGAGGATGAAGGAGAGGAAGAAGGTTCAGATGTAGAAGAGGAAGAAGAAGCAATTGATCAAAACCAAATGCGGCTAATAAGGGCCATTTCAAAGATCGGGAAAAGACCTAGAGCAGAAATCCCCAGTTATCCCAGAAGTCTGAACCTAGAAGAGTTGATCGACTGGATCAATGAGTTAGAAGAATATTTTGAGTATGAGGAAATAGAGGACCCAGATCGGGTTAAGTTTGCAAAAATGAAGCTGAAGGGCCATGCCAATATTTGGTGGAAAGAGGTCCAGTTGGAAAGAAATTGAAGAGGAAAAGGTAATATCACCAGATGGGATCGCATGGTAGAGAAACTGAAGAAGCAGTTCATACTAGTGGAATATGAGTTAGACCTATTGAAGAAATTGCAAGGGTTGAAGCAAGGAAGCAGATCTGTGAAAGAATATACTAAATATTTTCACAAGATAATCATCAGAATGGGTCACACAGAGGCCAATAAGGAGAAGGTAGCCCGATATATTAATGGGTTACGACTGAGCATTTAGGAGGAGTTAAACCTAGTCAGAATGACCACCATTGAGGATGTGTATCAATTTGCTCTGAAGGTGCAAGAGAAGCTAAACAAAAGATTTGATGGCAAGCAAAAAGGGCGAGGAGGTCAAAGCGGAAGGGGCAGTGGAAGACCTTCAGGAAGCCGAAATGATGATGAAAAGAAAAGTGAAGATGTGGGTACCAGCCGAAGCCAAAAGAATGACAACTTGTACCGCCCTCGTGATCAAAAAAGTGGTGATCAAAGAGGTAGAGGACGAGGGAGATATGGACAAGGATCTAGAAGAGGTGGTTTCAAGGGAACATGTTTCCAATGTGGTGAAGAAGGGCATCCAGCCTATGAATGTCCACAACACCAAGGAAGGACAGACAAAAGGCCAGAAGGTCGTGGAAGGGTTGCGCATGCAGATGAGGAGGCCCAATCTAAACATTCAGATGATGCTGAAAAGGGAGAAACCCTAGTGATTAGGAGAGCCCTAGTGACTGAGGAAAAGGAACCAAAATAAAGGAAGAATCTATTTCGCACAAGGTGCAAGTGTGAAGTAAAATATTGTGATGTCATTATTGATGGTGGGAGCACTGATAATCTGGTGTCAGAGGAGATGGTCACAAAGTTGAAGCTGAAGAGGGAAAGACACCCACGTCCGTATCGGATTTCCTAGTTGCAAAAAGACCACAAAGTTTTAATCAATGAGCAGTGCCTAGTAAAGTTTAAGATCGGAAGCTACCATGATGAAGTACTCTGTGATATCATTCCCATCGATGCCTGTCACATGTTGTTGGAGAGGTCGTGGCAGTTCGATAGGCGATCTATACATGATGGCCATGCAAACACTTATTCCTTGACAAAGGATGGGGTTCGTCACAAGTTGAAACCCCTGAAGGAGACCAAAGAAAAGGTATGCAATAGTGCTAGAATTTGTTATGTAGATGGAAGAAAAATTTTAGAAGGTATGAAGCAGGAGCATGTGTGTTGTGCATTGATTCCTAGAGTGAGTAAGGAGGATAGTGAGAAGGTTCCAAAAGAAGTTTCTGGGATGTTGGATGAGTTTCAGGACATTGTTTCTGATAATGTACTTGAGGTTTTACCACCAATAAGGCAAATCAATCATCAGATTGACTTGATTCATGGAGCCAATTTGCCAAATAAGGCAGCTCATAGAATGACTCCAGCAGAAAATGAGGAGTTGAACAGACAAGTTCAAGAGTTGTTGAGAAAGGGATTAATACGGGAGAGTTTGAGCCCATGTACAGTACCTACAGTGCTAGCACCAAAGAAGGATGGGGAGTGGAGGATGTGTATAGATTCCTGAGCCATAAACAAGATAACAATCAAGTCTGATTTCCCTGCCAAGGATGGATGACTTGATGGTGTTTGAAGTGGAGCTCGGTACTTCACAAAGATTGATTTGAAGAGTGGATATCATCAGATCCGGATTCGAGAGGGAGATGAAAGGAAGACTGCCTTCAAGACCAAAGAGGGCCTGTACGAGTGGTTAGTCATACCTTTTGGGCTAACCAATGCACCGAGTACATTCATGCGGCTCATGAACGAGGTACTAAAAGAATTTCTAGGAAGTTTTGTTATTGTGTATTTAGATGATATTTTGATTTTCAGTAAGACATTGGATGAGCATCTGATGCATATTCAGAGAGTCTTTGAGAAGTTAAGAGAAGAGAAACTATTGATTAATATGAAGAAGTGTAGTTTTGTGAAGAGGGAGTTAGTGTACTTGGGGTTTGTTGTCTCAGCAGAAGGTCTCAAGATGGACCCAGAGAAGGTGAAGGCTATTCTAGAATGGCCTACGCCAAGAATTGCTACCAAGGTGAAATCTTTCCATGGTTTGGCTAATTTTTATAGAAATTTTATTAGAAACTTTAGTACTATTTGTGGACCCCTGACTGAAACAATGAGAGGAGATAGAAAAGAATTCAAGTGGAGCACTGGAGCGGCAAAAAGTTTTGAACTGTTGAAGCAGAAGGTGACAGAGCAACCTGTTCTAGCCCTCCCAGATTTAAACAAGGTGTTTCAGGTGGATTGTGATGCCAGTGGTTGTGCCATTGGAGCAGTGTTGAGCCAAGAAGGTAAGCCCATAGTCTATTTCAGTGAAAAGTTAAATGATGCCAAGATAAAGTATTATGTATATGATCAAGAATTTTATGCAATAGTTCAAGCATTAAAGAAATGGAGACATTATTTGTTGCTGAAGGAATTTGTTCTATATACTGATCATCAGGCCTTACAGTACATAAATAGTCAGGGAAAATTAAATCAGAGGCATATGAAATGGGTAGAGTTTTTGCAGAGTTATACCTTTGTTTTGAAACATAGGAGTGGGAAGTCAAATAGGGTTGCAGATGCCTTAAGAAGGAGGCATACATTGATGACAAAGATGCAGATTGAAGTGGTTGGGTTCAATGAACTCAAGACAATGTATGCAGAAGATCTTGATTTTGCAGAGGCTTGGAAAGCTTGCAAGGAACTTGTTATAGTGGACAGGACAAGGTGGCTAGATTTCATAATCTAGGATGGCATGTTATTTAAGGGAATTCAATTATGTATCCCGAGGAGTTCCATGAGGGAAAACCTAATAAAGGAGAAGCATAGTGGAGGAATGGCAGGACATTTTGGTCGGGATAAGACCACTGCCATTATCAGTGAGCATTATAATTGGCCTCAGTTATCATAAGATGTGAAGAAGTTTGTGTAGAGTTGCAGGGTATGTCAGATGGCTAAAGGAGTGAGCCAGAATACAGGCTTGTATCATCCCTTACCTGTACCAGAGAACCCTTGGGAGGATATAAGTATGGACTTTTTTCTTGGTTTGCCAAGGACACAAAGAGGGAATGATTCAGTATTTGTGGTAGCTGACAGGTTTTCGAAGATGGCACATTTCATTCCATGTCAGAAGACCCATGATGCAGTCCACATTGCTGACTTGTTCTTCAAAGAGGTGGTGAGGATACATGGTTTGCCAAAGAGTATTGTTTCAGATCGTGACACCAAATTTGTGGGGTATTTTTGGAGGACCTTGTGGAAGAATTTGAAGACAAAGTTGAAGTTTAGTTCTGCACACCATCCACAAACAGATGGGCAGACAGAGGTTGTTAACAGGAGTCTGGGTAACCTACTGAGATGTTTGGTAGGAGATAAACCCAAGGGATGGTACTTGATCTTACCCCAGGCATAATTTTCTTACAACAATTCTATCAATAGAAGCACTGGTAGATCACCATTCCAGATTGTGTATGGAGGTAGCCCCAGAACAGCTCCAGAATTAAGGAAGATGGACCAAGAGAAGAAAATAAGTGTTGAAGTCGAAGATTTTGCAGAACACATCAAGGATATACATGAGAAGGTAAGAGAACATATTAACAAGATGAATATGCATTATAAGGCAATGGAGGAGGGGAGGGGTTTCAGATTGGTGATGAAGTGATGGTCCACTTGAGGAAAGAAAGGTTTCCAGTGGGAACATATAACAAATTGAAGATGAAGAGGTTGGTCCTGTAAAATTTTGAAGAGGCATGATTCGAGGGAATGCATATGGTAGAGTTGCTAATAGAATCCAACATTTCCCCTATGTTCAACGCAGTTTGGGTATGTGAGGAGGAAGTGCCAATGATGCGGTGTAGGATTCCCCTACTTGAGAAAGGAGAGATTGAAGCAATCTTGGAGAGTCGTGTGGGAAGGAGTACCAGAAACAGGCAGTATGAAGAATATTTGGTGAAATGGAGAGAATAACCTATAGAAAATTCATCATGGCTATCTAAGGCAGCGGTTGATCGGCTGGGTTTTCCTCAATCATCTGAGATGTGACAGGGTCACTTCTCAAATTACCCTGGGTGTCTGATGCAAGAGCATCCAGTGGTGTAAGGGCAATCTTGCATCACCCAAAAATAGTTAAATTTCAAGTTTCTCAGTTTTTAGATGTTTTTACATTTTTTAATACCCTTTTCGTCATAATAAAATTTCCAATTTATGGTTTTTATTTTCGATTCCTAGGTTGGAATATATTGCAGTTTTAGTTTCCCAAATTTGCACCTGAAAATCTTCTAAGTGGGATTTGAGGCAGTTAGAGCTTCCAAAATGGCCCCGAAACTTTCCAAAATTGGCATCACAAATTTCGAGCGTGTTCTTGACTTCGAGACCTTTCCAATGGTTCAAACGGTTTGCGAATCGGAGGCCTGGATCAAAAGTTATGACCCCGTGAAGTTGGCACACTTTCTAGAAGATACCATTTCAAATGCTCTTTTGAAATTTGAACTTCATGTTTTAAATTTTTGTTGCCAAACAGCCTAAACTCAAATTGAATGTTGTTTTGTCTCCAAACAAATGAGGAGCTCTATTTATGGGCAGGTTTTCTAATTTTTGGGTAACTTTTTGGGGACAAGCTCGCATATTACAAAAGGGTTATTTTGTAGCTTTCTGTAGCATGCATGTGTTGTAGAACTTGGAGATTTGAGATCCTCTGCATGTAAGAAGTTCCATTTTCTAAATAATAAAATCATTCTCTTATTTGTGGGTTATTTTCTATGTCTCGGGTTTGCCCCCTCATCAACTACACTAATAATTACAACTTAGATTAGTTCCATATATCCATTGCAGGAGTCAAATTCATAAGCATCTAGAGCTTTATAACATATTTAATACATCACATATCAGATCCCTGACAATATTTCATTATAATTTCATTATTATGCTATCTAACCTAGGACTACTTATCAAATCCTTATACAACACATATCCGCCTATAATCTCATTCAAGCATTTTGATTAATTCCTTGAATTAAAGCTAAAATAGAATCATACACACCACAATAGTGAGATGGATAAAACAACCCTTAGTTATTTCATTCAAAGTTCAGATATGCATGTACAATGGAGATACATGAGCTCAAATTTTTATTTCAACTCAAATGCTAGTACTATTATACAACATTAAATCTCTATGAACTCAAAACCTGTTACATAATGACTCAAAACCTAAATTGAATTTCTCTAAAACCATTAGACTTTACAATTCACTCTGTAACTTCACCTAGACTCGACAAAAATTATCTAACTTGCTAACTTGTACTTCTAGCTTTGAAATCCTTCTTATAGAAAATGAAGGAGAAAACAAGCACCGGGCCAGAAAGTACACCTATCACCAGTCAATTGGAGCACCTGGTGATATTCCAAAATTTGTTACAATAGCCACCACCTTGAAAAATATTCTTGTTCATCATATCAGCTGAGGAATGTTGATGCAAAAAACCACAAAAAAACCGCACCGAGAAAGTCGTCAACACAAAACTGGAACTATTGCAACTGCAACATCTGATTTGCCACATGTTAGTAGTTCACTCCTTTTACTCCTCATTCAAATATTTAGTTACCCAATTATGGTACTCATCATCAGTCTACCAATCAAAATTAATTACCTTATCCACCTTAGTATTATAAGGTGTGTATTTTACCGCTACTTGATTCGCATCCCTTTCAAAAGATTCCAAAAATGAGCTAGTACTAATGATTTTGTCCATATAGCTCACCAACAAATCATAGTATGACTCATCACAAATTGAATTGATTTGATCATTGATGGCCTCACTTGCTTGAGCCTGCCATTGTTGAAATGACCTGATTTACCCTTGCTCATCAATTATATCAAGTAACAATGTGTTACCCCAATCATTGAAATTATTCACCAGCTCCCTAATCTTTCTACTCAAGTCATCTAGTAAGGTCTGAAAACCTTGCAATGATTTTACTAACACATGAGTATGCTTTAATGATTGGGGCCTATTATTTATATAAAACCTTGAGGCCTTATACATGATATCCAGATCACTGGCCCTAGGGATCCAATTTTATATTATTGGTATCGCTACTTCCTGATCCCTATCAATATTCTTTATTGCTACTAACAGCAAAGAATATAAAGAATGTATAGATAGAAATTTTCTATCAACCTTTTCATTTAAATGCCTCAAAACAGTAGTAACAATTTCCTTTTTCTTTAAGAGAGATCCCTCCTCAATTTTTTTTTAATGATGCCTATAATTCATCAATTTTTTGCAAGAGTTGCTTCTTTGTAGGATTGACAGAGCACTCTGTTTCTTCTTCAACTTCCTCTAAAGAAAGGGTGAGGACAGGATTATGACTGGGAGATCCTAGTGTGGAAACAATTGGAGAAGCCGAAGGCACTAACCCTGTTGTGGAAGGTAATGTACTAGTTCCTGGAGCACTTGATGTCTCCCTAATCTACTTATACCTAAACCTCTCCACTTCAGTTTGCAACTCAACATTTTTTGGCTGCATCTTGTTGTACTCCTCAATCAAAAGGTTATATTTTTTGATTAAGCTCTTCCTTTCAGCTTCCTCCCTTTCATCAGTTTTTTGAGCCAATTTGGCCACATTCATAGTCAAATTAGTGGCCTCATTGGTTGAGGTCTCTGAAGCTCTCTTTATTATCAATCCTCCCTTGAAATTTGGATTAATATCACAAACATATGGTTTTCTCCCTTGTGGGGCCAATTCTCAAATTGCCAGAGTTTTATATTCCTCACTGAAAGCAGAGTTTTGCAATGTTTCCTTGACCTATTCTTCAGAGTCTTGAAAGGGATTCTTAGACTTCATAATAGCATTAAAGGCTATTGCATCTACAATGTCCCATTCAGGTAGAATTAATACACCAACTTGACTCACCAGTTTTCTTCCTTCTTTAGGAGTGATGTTCTTGAATTCTTCCATTAATTCAGCTTTTATGTCCTCATCATTATCCTGGTCTGACCTGTTAGGCCTTAGTTCTCTTCTCTACCTATATTTATCTTAATACTCTTCAAACTTCATCCTCCATACCAATTGCAAGAATACAGGAGTTTTTACAAATGTATTGTCATCTAGAAACTCCTTGCATACCTCCATTCTTGCATCTTGTACACTTTTACCTTTCATTTCTAAATTAGATAAAACTAATTCAGCTGGCCTAGGAGGGGAAGGAATACCGACTCCCATGTCTTGATCAGTAACAATAATCTCATCCATCAGATCCTCCTATGGTTGATCAATTCTTTACCTCTTAGGGCTTGGCTCGGATGGTGGTGATGAGGGATTGTCTTCTGGTGATGATTCTAAATCAATAATTTTGATTGCCCCAGGCACTTTGAATTTTGGACTTGGTTGTGGAGGCACTTTCATAATCTTTTTTCCTTTTCTATCCACTTCTTCATCACTGCTACTATCCTTTTTCCTCCTATAAATGGAACACCTTTCCATAGGCTGGTATGTTGTCCTTGTTTCAATTGTTCTAGCACCTTTCTCTTATACACCCAGACTCAATTCTAAATTTATCTTTTTTGTCCTCAATGTGCCCATAATTTCCTTGAAGTTTCCCATTAGAAAATCAATTTTCTTATGGTGGGGACTAAACTCCAACAGTGGATCATATTTCAAATCCATTTTGTGCACAACATCTAGTAGCTTACCATAAGCTATCCATTTCTCCTTGTTCAACTCCTGTCTATTCAAATCAAATTCATTTCTAATCAAGTCTTCAGGGAAATTGAACTCATGCACAAATTTTCCATCTTTTATTCTTTGTCTGAAAAGAGCAAATAAACCCTTAGGATCATGTTGCCACTTTGGTCCACACCTCAAATGGTAATCATTAAAGAAATTATCAAAATGCGTCCACCTCCCTTTGAAAATACAAAATCAGATACCACTGTATAATCTCGAAAAAATGTTCCCTTACCCCTTCCAGTGAGGTTGTCCTCATGAATACAACCTATCTGCCACATAACTTTTTAAAATCCCACTCTTGGTTGCACATTGCATGGTAGTATATGAGGGGCTCCCTGAAAACCATATACTCTCAAGACAGTGCTAACTAGGTATGGGATAATGTCACCCCAATTACGGTAAACCTTCAATTCTGGATTCCTCTCCTTTAGCCTAAGGAAATCATGTAATTCCTCAGGGATGCTAGGTATATTCACCATTAATCTAGCCCTTAATCTGGAACCAAAATAATTATCAAATTGCACATAACTAGTGCTTTACTTATTACAAGATAAATCTGCAGCCCATATCTGTACTGGAAATCTTTCTCCATCAATTGATTGCCTTAGTTTCATCCTCTCAGAGAAAAATTCAGCATTCTTAAACAAAAACATATGCATTAGCATAGAATACCAAAATAATTGAGTGTCAGTATCATTGTTTTGCATCTTTGACAACCCTTCATGCATCCTCTCAACCAAGAAAGAAGTGAAGTCATAGGTCACAAAGAAGTTAGGGTGTTGTATTTGCACCCCCATGAACATATAAGCAATGGGCATTACCGTACTAGGACTGAAACCCAAAATCTGACATAAAGAATAGAAAGTGGCCAGGAAATGGTTTGAAAAACAATTTAATTTGAAAGGTTCCTGGTCATTGGGGCTGATATGAAATTTTGAACCTCCTACCTTAGCCAGATGAGGTGGAAGCAACCTTGCTCTAAAAAAAGATTTCACCTTTACATACTCCTGCTTTATTTCCTCAAGGTTGATAGGAACCAAGTCTTCACTCGATTCACTCAACTCAAAAATATGTTGGACCTCTTGTTAATGCTCAATAGAACCTTTCCATCATTGTCCCTGATTATCCGTGTAATAGGGCCATATCTTGTAGCCACTGTCCTAAGCAGTTCTACATCAGGGAATACATTTGGTACCACCAGCTTCCCCATATCATACATCCATCCATTTGAAAAAGATGATTCCTCTATCCATACCACAATCTGAACAATTCCAAACCACTGAGGGGAACCCTAGCATTGGCAATGTTGGAGCAATTATACACTAACCCTTCCCCTAGTATTTTCCCTCGCATTAGGACCAATCCCTTCCTCCTATCATTCGTTGAAAAGGGGAATTGATCCAAGAAATCATCATATAGGTTTCATTTCAAATATTCAGTCTAGCCAGAATGTTGCTTGGGTAGTGCCATCTCGGACAAACTAGGGCTTCTTTACAACGTTATAATTCAGATAGCTAGGACTAACCAAAGATAGAAAATTATAGGACAAAACACTACAATTTCTCAATACTATAATTAAACTATAGCCCTAACACATTCATCAACAAGCTCACAGCACATCCAGCTAATCCTTTCCCAAATTCAAATTCAAAATGACCGAGAGGCACATAAAATAAACTCACGCCTTTGTTCGTAGAACTCCCAAATTTTGGCTGTAGAAAGTCGCAATTCTACCTTCGGCTCTAAAACTGCTCTACGAAATAGTTGAATGCTTTGTGATACAGACCAAGCAGGAAAATTGATTTTATTGTTGATCAAATTATGCCAGCAAGTGTCTCATCCGCCATTAAAGCTCAATTTCGTGTTGCATGAACGACTCCAACCATATTTGATGCAAATTTAAATTTGAGTCGTTGATTCTTCAGCTTGATCAAATCATCGACGGCCACCTTCAAAACAAGTTGACACAATTTCCAACACAGTGATAAGGGGCCCACCTTACCATACACTATGAAGGAAGTCCACGTGGCGGTTGCCCGCTATATAGCAATCCTAAAACTTTTGATCGCACGATGGCGGGCAATCGTTGATCCGGAGCATTAATGATCTCATTCCTTTAACACAATCTCCAGCCATGTCGTTAACCTTTGAGTAGCTTTTCCAGCAAGATTATAACATATCCATCAATTTAGAACATGTGCATCTCGAGAACACTTTAGTAATCCACCCCTTAATACATTTAAAGTCGACTAGTGTTTCCTTTACTCTTTAGCCTTCATCGGATGAGACACGTGGCGCCCACCCATGATTTCACAATCAACCCAAGCACCATCACGAGATGGCGGGGAACGGCTCAGATCAAATGGCAGTTGGTCAGCGATGGCACAAATTTGATCCCCTAGATAGGACATGTAGCACCTGCCTGTGATTTCGTGATCCTTCAATTCCCAATCACAGGATGGTGGGCACCGTTGATATCTGCAGGAAATAGATCAATGGCAACACTAAATCAACCCTTACAAAATAAAACATTCAGTAAAAGGAGAAGTGGGCATTACTAGGTAGATGACAAACAACAACATAAGTTGTTTTTTAAAAGATGAAACATGGGGCCAACCGAGACTTAGGAGATAAAACCCTGCGGAGGAAATAAAGTATTAAAATCAACGTTGGGTTTTAATTTTAATCCGGTGACGTAAGCCTAAGCCATTAACCCTAGTGGTCATGTCATCGACGTCTTAGCCAAAGCCTTTCATTAAATACTAACCGTGCAATGTGTAGGTTTTCCAAGTTTGAAGATATGGGAGAAGATCTCGACCGTACCCCACCAACTCGCAAACTTAAGGTGTCACCCTGTTATTTGGCACGAGGTCAGCAAAAGGTAGATGTGTGTCCTATATGGAATGTGGGGCCCAATCTCCACTATTGAGCTCATAACCCATGGTTTTAGATTGAAAACCAAGATCAAAAGCTAATGTAAATCTCTAATATTCCTTGCTAGCTTGCAAGAGGAAGATGAAGGTTGGTTAAAAGTCACGAGGTCAACGAGATTATGATGCGTACCTCCAACCGTTCAGTTTGCAAAGTGCATAGGCCCTGCCGACATGGTAGTTGGTTTCTGAGATGGATTAATGTTATTGGTCATGAGGAAGGTGAACGATGCTTCATTGGATGTCAACCCGAGTTAGCCTGAAATAAACCGTTTGATCTGCCAACTCTTTAGGAGATCAGCGGGTAGTATTCAAAGTTGGAAAATGGCACATGGTGGTCATTTTATCGTACTAGTTAAGCATTAATGAATTATTCCTTGCTCATGTAGTCACGTCAATCTCAATCTATGTGAAGATGTTGTTGTTGGAAATCATGAAGGGTGATCTTTGGATTCTCATGCAGCTCTAGTTAAATGGTGACAGTACATACACCGCCAAATTGCCATGTTTGCACATGCATTTTTACTAAGCGTTGATGAAGGTTGCCATTACCTCACACAATAAATACAAGAGGAATTAACTACTAATAGTGTCATTCTTGTAATAGTTAGAGCACTTCGTGGGCTGAGTCTAATCAAGTTTGAGTGCTTTCTTGAGAAGAGAAAATGAGTAATTTAGTAAGGAGGTTTATTCGTTTGAGCTCACAAAATCTTGGTCCTGCTATTTAGGAAGGTGCTTTGGTTGACAAGCCCAAGCTTGTGCCCACTAGATGCAGTAGAAGGTTTCAATTCTAGGACGTTGATGCTCAACTAGTAGATGACAAAGGCAAGTAGTCGGTGTGCTCTATTACTAGTGTAAGTAGGAAAATAAGGTATGGGCATGGCTCCTCTAGATGCCAAGACTCGCCCATTGACCTTATGAGAAACACTTCTAATGATGTAACCGAGACCGACTTTGACTACTATTGGTATTTACCTCGCTTGAATCATGGTCTGCCCTCTGATGAGGAAGTGATATATGTGGTGCCATTGGCTGTTAAAACCCCAAGCGGACAAACTAGAACCGTATTGGGCAAGGACAAGAAAGAAGAGGAGGCTGAGGGTCTACCGTATTGGGTAACAACTAGAAGTGGGTGTGTATATCGGGGTCTGAGTGTTGGTAAGGGCAGGGTGGCAGGTAAATAAGAAGTTGTTGTGGTGCCTTAGAGGCAATTTGGTTGCCTAGTTTTTTGCGTGGATAGCGACAAAGGGGATTTTGATGATAATTTGTGTTCCCTTTTCTTTTACCTTTCCCCAGTTCATGCACTATATATGTTTTGCAGATTCAACATGTGGGAATTTTTGTAATGAAAGTCAAATGCAATGCAGATTTTGTTCAAATAAAAATTTGTGGTGAAATTACATTTGAGCCCGAAGCTTGTTGCTCCCTTGTCATATAAAAGGGAATTCAAGGCTCATTTGTAGGGAGAGAACTGATGAAAGCTCTAGCTAGGTTTTGAGTTGAATATATGGGTAGAAAGATATATGTCCCTCCTCGATGAGGAAGTGATATTTGTGGTATTGGCTAATACTAAAACCCTGCCAATGAAATAGAATAGATAGCCCATTTTGAGTTTAGGATGAATATATGTAAATTATCTTAAATTGTATTCAGATATGACTTATAAGCATGAATAAACATATAATTCTAATATATTTTCTCTCCTTATGTGGATTTGAGTGAATTTTGAATGAAATGTTAATGATGTTGTCATTCTTCTTTTGAGAATTTGTTCAATCGTGTGTCTATGTTTTGCTGATTCAAGAAAATCAATTAAATGCTTAAATGGAGTCATAAGTTTACAATTTATTTTACAGCTGACGCATAAGTAGTAATATATCGAGAATTGAGCTCCATAATGCAAGGTATTATACAGCAGCCAATTCTATTAGTTCTGGGTCATTTCTCGCTAACTATAAATGGGTAAATCTAAATATTTAACTAAGTTCAAGAAAAGAATAATATGTAAATGGGTCACTCACTCACTCCTCTATCTCTCTCCCCTTTAACCCTAAACTCTAAAACCCTTAATAATATTTAGGTGTGTACTATAACATTAAAAGTATAAATCTTTTTAAGTTCTATTAGGAATTGGA
>VDFB02144823.1:37191-51323 GCA_007258455.2 Sequoia sempervirens
TGTCAAACTCACTCAATATCATTACCCATTTTGCTAGTCTTCTTGTTAGGGCAGCTTTTCTAAGTAGATACTTCAATGGATCAATTTTAGCTATGATTTTGATGGTATGGGTTAACATGTAGTGTCTTAGTTGTTGAGTAGAAAATACTATTGCCAAACAAACTTTTGCAATAAATGTGTAGTTGATTTCATAGTCATTCAAGGTTCTACTGATGTAATAAATAGCCCTTTCCTTTCCTATAGAATCTCCATATGCCAGTAGAGCACCCAAAGATACCTCTATTTTTGCTATGTAGAGTAAGAATGGTTTTCCTTCAGTTGGCGATACCAGTATGGGTGGTGAAATTATATACTATTTCAGTTCATTAAAAGTTGCTTCACATTTTTCATCCCATTTGAAAGAAACATTCTTTTGTAGCAAGTGATTAAAAGGATGAGTTTTATTTTCTAGTTGTGTAATGAACCTTCTAATAGATTGAAATCATCCCTGTAAATATCTGAGTGGGCTGATATTCTTGTGAGGAGGCATCTCCATGATGGATTTGAATTTCACAGGATCCACCTCAATGACTTTAGCCGATACTATATATCCCAAAATTTTAGTTGATGTCACACAAAATACAAATTTCTTTGCATTTAACCTCACATTGAATTTCTCCGAGTGAATATTTTTGTCTAGGATTTCTAAATGTCCCTCTCTAGTGAATGATTTTTCTAATAAGTCATCTACATAATCCTCCATAAATGTATGCATCATGTCATGAAAGATAGTGGTCATCGCTTGTTGATATGTGGCTCCAGCATTCTTCAACCCAAAAGGCATGACGTTCCAACAGAAAGTACCCCATGGACATGTGAAAGCGGTTTTATCTTGGTCTTCTAGTGCAATTTTTATCTAATTGTAACCTAAAAATCCATCCATGAGTGATAGCATTTCATGACTTGCTATCAAATCTACGATGATGTCAATGTTAGGAAAGGGAAAGTCATCTTTCAGGAAATCCCTGTTAAGATCTATGAAATCTGTACATATCTTGATGTTGTGGTTAGGTTTAGAAACTAGTAAAATATTTGAGATCCATTCAACATAGTCAATAGGTCTGATAAATCTTGCATCCAATAGTTTCTTCAACTTAGCTTTCACTATAAGGGCAATGTGTGGATGCATTTTTCTCAAATTTTGTTTCACTGGCTTCACTCTAGGTGGTAGGGATAAATGGTGCATGATAAGATCTGGATCTATGCTTGGAATATCAGTGTAGGACCAAGAAAATTTGATTTGTCTCTCTTCAAAGAACTTAGTGTTGGGAGATTGTTGGATGTTGTGGATGTGTTGCTGATATGTGGTTGTCATTGATATCAACACTATTAGCATTTGGTGTATCTATTGTTGTATATGTCGAGGATATTGAGAAAATTATAAGAAAAGTGTTCCAGGTTCCTAGTGGAACTGTGTGGGTCATGAAGTCATTTTGTTCTGTACGTAAAATATTAGCTTATGTGGATTAAAGGGTTTATTTTTGAGTATGTCTAGATCATCTACCGGAAGTTTCAGAGGTCCGCATGAATTTTTGAGTATGTTGTGGTCTGATAGTGTTTCTGCGGTCTCTGTCAGTATTCCTGAATGAAGATTGTGTGATTCTGCCATTCCGCCTGTTGTGATTCTTCATTGCTTCGGTGTTATTAGATGCCCCTATTTCATTCTCATCTTTGTGGTACATCCACATTAACGCTGAGCTTGTGGTTGAAGACCTTTTCTTCCACATGTTTGGTGTTTCGTGTTCTTGGCTGACATGTTGGTGGTAGCATGTTGTGGATCTTCATGGGAAAATTAATTAAAGTATTTTGTGTTGGAGATATTAATTTGGGTCTTCACTATGTTGTGGCCGACCCAGGATAAATGCATTAAAAATTTAATTGTAAATTTGGGTTGACATTGTAAATATATTTTATTTTCTTGGTCGACTAAGTTGTGATGGAATCTCCTATAGCAGATATATAAGAGTGATTATGTGATTAGTGGAAAGTATGCTTCATATGCTCCTATGTGTGTATGTGTGAATATCATTACAGAGCAGAGTGTGAAGAAGATTGTGTGAAGTGTGAAGAAGTGTTGAGCTTAATTGGAATTGTAATCAAGCTTGTGTAGAATCTATTTTCTCAGTTCACATCTTGGATGGTTTTAATCCAAACCCTATTGTTGGACAGTGAGTCCTCTTTTGTAATTGAGCAGTGAGCTCTAGGCAGTGTGCCTGAATGCATGTGCATTCCCCTTATTGTTTTCATTATACTTTTAGCAGGGTATAATCTTGTGGACTAACATCCACCATGGTTTTTCCCCTAACAATGGTTCCACGTAAAAAATATTAGTGTTATTTGTCTCTCTAATGTGTTAATTGTTCATTCATCAAATCTAAGATTAAGGATAAGTTAAGTTAGAAAAAGTTTAAATTTATGTGACAATTGATTCACCCCCCCTCTCAGTTGTCTATCCTTGTTTTTCCAATAATTGGTATCAGAGCTAGTTCCTCTGAAGAAGTCTAACAGCTTGAGGTGATCCCGGATGGCAACATTCAAGAAGGATAGTTCTAGATTTGATGGAACCAACTACTCATTGTGGAAAGTCAAGATGCAATTTCATTTGCAATGCATTGGTGATGCTAATTGGAAGATTACAAAAGATCAATATACTATTCCTCATAATGGTCCCTCCTCTGCTGATGAAATCAAAGATGTTGAAATTAATACCAGAGCTATGGAAGCATTGGTGAGTGCTCTAACAGATTCAGAGATGGCTAATGTGATAAGTCTGCAGACAACTCATGAGATCTAGATGAAGCTAGAAACTTTGTATGAAGGAGATACACAGGTGAATATGGCTAAGCTACAAAGCTTAAAAGGAAATTATGAGAATCTGAAGATGGGTGAAGATGAAAATATTACTTCTTTTATGCAGAGAGTAAATGAAATAGTGTTAGGTATTAAATGTGTCAGTGGTTCAGTGAGTAAGGATGAAATTATGGCTAAGATACTCAGATCCTTGTCTCCTTATTACAAAATGAAGTTTCATGCTATTGAGGAATTTATGTCTGTAAACAAGATGACAAGAGATACACTGATAGGGAAGCTTGCTACTTTTGAAATAAGTGAATTTGGTGAATCTACACCAAAAACTAAATCTGCATTCAAAGCTATTGTATCAAGAAGTTACAAGAAAAGATACAGTCTAGGAGAGAGCTCTAGAAAGATATCTAAATATGATGAAGAATTGAAATAGCTCGAAGACCAAGAAAGAGAAGTACAAGAACTGGAAGCACTGATTGCAAAGCAAGAAGGAAGAGGAAAAGGTAAGTATGAAGATGTATTTCCTATTAAATGCTTTTCATGCAATAAGATAGGTCATTTTGCATAAAGATGTCCTGAAAGAGTTCCTAGGCCTAAGCCTAGAAAACCTATATTCCAAAAGAAATGCTACTTTGTTGAAGAAGCAATAATTGATGATGAGTCTGATAAAGATAATCGAAATGAATATGAATGGGCTTTCATTGCTACCATTGAAAATAACCATGTGCCTATTGAATCTACTAAAGATAAGAAATCTCTTGCAGCCTGAGTTGAGGAGAAAGATGGGTGGGTCATTGATAGTGGATGCTCACATCATATGACTGGTGATAAAAGCAAGTTTGTGAGTCTAGAGAAGTATGACGGTGGGGTTGTAAGATTTGGAGATAACAATGCTTGTGTGATTCATGGAAGAGGTTCTATTAGACTTGGTGGTAAGGAAAACACTAATGATGTTCTCTATATTGAAGTCCTAAAGCATAACTTGTTAAGTGTTGGACAGATGGTACACAGGGGATATAATCTATAGTTCAAGAATGGAAAATGCAAGATTCGTGGGAGTTCCAAAAACATGATTGCTACTGGTGTGCAAACTAAAGGTAATATTTTTCACTTGAATATTGCTAGTGGAAGTTGCTTAATTGCTTAAATAGATGAAAGTTGTTTGTGGCATAGGAGGTTGTATCATGTAAACTTTGACAACATTATCAAGATAAGTTCTACTCAAGCAGTAAGAGATCTACCTAGATTAGTGAAACCTCCTAATGTAATCTACCAAGAATTTCAAATGGGTAAAAAAACTACAGTCTCCTCCTGGAGCAAACAATTTCATTCAAATAATGTGTTGGAACTGCTACATATTGATCTTTTTGGTCCCTCTAGAGTTATAAGTATTCATGGAGAAAGGTATTTTATGCTGGTCATTGATGATTACTCTAGAATGATTTGGGTTTCCTTTTTAAGAGAAAAGTGTGAAGCATTGGACAAGTTCAAAAGTTTCAAGGCCATGGAAGAAAATGAAAAAGGTTTGAAAATCAAATGCTTGAGATCTGACACAGGTGGAGAATTCATTTGAAAATAGTTCAATTCTTATTGTGAAGAACATGGAATTAAAAGATAGTTATCTACTCCTCGAACCCCTCAACAAAATGGAGTTGCAGAAAGAAAGAATAGAACAATTCTGGATGCTACCAGAAAAATGATGATGGAAGGGAATGTGTCTCAGATGTACTGGAGTGAAGCGGTAAGCTTGTTGTATATACTTTGAATCGGGTAAATGTGAATGGTAATTCTAGTAAGACCCCTTATGAATTATGGTTCGGTTACAAGCCTACTGTTAAGTATTTCAAGATCTTTGGAAGCAAATGTTATATTAGGAGAGATGATGATATAGACAAGTTTGATACTAGAAGCGATTAAGGGATCTTCCTAGGTTACTCCACAAAGAGCAACACATACCAATGCTATAACAAAAGACTGAGAAAGATTGTTGAGAGTGCAAATGTCAAAATTGATGAGGAATATGTCAAATCATCTAGACGATGCAGCTACGATTTAGATGAAGACAACACAAATCAAGGGAAGAAAACTCAAACATTGAATCTACTTCAGATTATTCCATATGTTCTGGTGAAGCAACCAAAAGTTGAAGCACAAAAAAGTGCTAGTGTAGAAGAAAGTTCAGAAGACATAGAAGTTTGAGAAAGTCCCAAGACTCCAAGGTATCTAAATTTGAATCACTCTGAAAGTAAAATCATAGTAGATAAGAGAAAAGGAGTGCAAACTAGAAGAAAAATTACAGAAGAATATTGTCTGATCTCTAAGATTGAACCTAAGAGTGTCATTCAAGCCTATCAATATGAACACTAGTTGGAAGCCATGAAAGAAGAACTGACCTAGATTGAAAAGAATGACACATGGACGTTGGTTCCTAGGCCCAAAGACAAGAATGTGATTGGTACTAAGCGAGTATTTAGAAACAAGTTGAATGAGGAAGGTGAAGTGGTCCGAAATAAGGCAAGACTGGTATGTAAAGGGTACTCTCAAATGGAAGGTATTGATTTTGAAGAAACCTTTGCCCCTATTGCTAGAATTTAAGCAGTAAGATTATTTCTTGCTTATACTGCTTATAAGAACTACAAATTCTATCAGATGGATGTAAAGTCTGCATTTATGAACGGAGAACTAGAAGAAGAAGTGTAAATTGAACAGCCGGATGGATTTAAGCTAACATATAAGGAAGATATGATTTTTAGATTGAATAAATCTCTATATGGACTCAAACAAGCCCCCAGAGCCATGTACGCCAAATTGGACAAATATCTACTAAAGCTTGGATTCACTAAAAGTACTGTTGATAGTAACTTATACTTCAAATTAGATCATGATAAGGAGTTAATCATAGAAGCATTTGTTGATGACATCATTTTTGGTGGAGATGGTAATCTATGCATGAGGTTTGTTGGATGAGATGAAGAGTGAATTTGAGATGAGCATGATTGGTGAAATGAAGTTCTTTCTCAACAGACATGCTGGACCAAGGTATTTTCATATCTCAACCAAATATGTGAGAGAACTATTAAAGAAGCTTGAATGGAAGACTCCAAACCTATTGGTACTCCCATGTAACCTCAGACGTAAGTTAACCTGTGTAATGATGACTCTCCCAATAACTCATTTGGATCAAAAATCCAACAAAACCGCTTTGGACAAAAATTCAGAAAATTTGTTCATCGTGTGCTTGTAAAATTTGATGTAATTTTTCAATTTTGAAAATTTATCCTATTATTCGTTGAAATTTTGACTTAACCCGGGTTCATCAAAATGCCTATCATTTTCACAAATTTTGAAAACATGAAAAATAGAAAAATCAAATTGTGGCCAACATAAAGAAAAAGTGAGTTTTGCACCTCGACATTTATTGCAAATGCTATTTTCTGCTCTCTCACTTGATACAATTTGTGTAGAACTAAGGACAATTTTTCTTGGGAAAAAAAAAAAATTCAAGAAAATATCACAAAGTTGAGGGTAGTCATCAGAGCTTTTTTGTGTGAATTGGCCAGGAAGTCGATTTGTAGTTCCAAGTTTGAAAATCATATTCCAAAGCAAACATCTCATCGATTTCATTTTTAGAGGTTAAGGGTTTTGAGAATTTCATGTCCAGATTTTGTAGTGTGGAATCACCATAAGATCACAACCGAGGAATAGATTCTTGTGACTGTAACTATGTGATCCATAACTCTATTGGTCATGTGGCACAGTTGTGATATAAAAAATACATGATGCATTCATGTGTGACCCAACTTTAATGTGGCTATGTTGTGATAGAACTAGAGGCACTCATATAATGTAGTTAATTCAGATTGTATAATGTAGGTGTCAATCATCATTGGGTGCATTCAGTTGCTCCCCAAGTTTAATAGGTTAGATGTAATTATAGCATGATCAAAGAGTGATTACCTCTGTTGCAATAAAGAGCCTATAACTTGCTGATATGCGTGAGTGGTTGTGTTATATCAATTATGTAGTGCATTCAAGCACAACCCATGTTTAATGGGCTATTCTAGAGAGTGATCAATATTTTCTAAACCTTATGAATGTTACTTGACATATATTTGTATAATCTCAAATTCCTTTAGAGGCTTTTGAAGTATCAATGTATCCTATATAGGGTTTAGAATGATTTCTTTTAATTAAAAAAATAAATAAATGATGTATTTCCCTATAATTAGATAATATGGAGATCTCCTAAATCTACCCCAGCACACTATCCTCTTTGGCATTGTATTCATTACTCCAACTACTAGGGTTTTGCATGTGACATCTTTAATATCTTCATGACCATGGCTTTTAAATAGATCTTAGTCTTTGCTTTAATCATTTTCATGGTAACCCTTGAGTTCCATAATCCAACTTCAATCTCTTCTAAGAACGTTGTCTTAAGCTAGACTGCATAGTATGCATATAAAGCAAGTCCTTCATACCTGCCATTGTTCCTGTGTACCTAAGAATTTTATCCTATTCTAGTGTGCAAAATAACTTTAAAATGTGAATGGTAAAAGATCAAAGGACACCTCAAGATTAGCCAAAATAGTGATATAACGAAAAGGAAAATGAATAAAATGAAATACAAATAGTTTCACCTTCCTTGCTGTTGATATCTCTTTGATTGGCCCTTGCTTGGAATGATTTGTGTGCTCCTTAGATGATTGCTTGAATGACTAAATGCAAGATTCAATGTACAAGATGATTAAAAGAGATGGCTAAATGATGGCAAAGGATTGAGGATGTAAATTGGCAGCATGTAGTTATGAAAATACAAAAAGTTCTCAAAATGCAAATTGGCAGCATAAGGGTGCTCCTAATGAAAGTGTTGAAAATGCCCTTGAAGAGGGGGTATTTATAGGAGAATTTGAATTCTCTAGAGAATTCAATGGTCAAGATTGATCCAACAAGGCCAAGATGAAGGGCTATGGTGGGTTGAGAACCCACAAGCCCTCATATCTTGACATGTGGAGGGTGAAGTGGCCAAGGGGATATGAGATGGAGGTGAGGTGTCAAGAAGGTACATGAGGTGGAGGAAGGACAAGTACCTTCCAAGCACCTTGGGGAGTGAGAGAATTTCCTCAAAAAGGTATTCCTTGTCCCCAAGTGGGAGTGAAAGGGACATTTGAGAAATTTTGGAATTCCTCAAAAATCTACATGGAAAAAGGAAAGGTGGTTGGGGAAATAAGTGTGAATTAAAAATTCACATTCCTAGGAGGATCTAGAGGATAAAAGGTGGGCTCCAAAAAGGTGGGACTTGGTCACATGTGAAGATTGTGACAAGTCCAAGGTTCTAGAAGCCTTGGAAGGACAAAATGTGAATTAAAAATTCACATGGAGAGGAGAGAGACATGGGATGAATAAAAAGGAATTAAGAATTCTTTGGGGGATGGGGAGAGTTGACTAAGATACTAATTAAGTTTAACTAATTAGTAATTAGAGGATAATTAGGGGTTAATGTGGATTAGAAGCCAACTTGCAAAAGTTGGAGGATGTGACACATCCTAATCAAGGATCAGGCATGTGCACATTCTTAATGAAGAGATTAAGAGATGGAATAGGATTAGATGAAGATGACATGTGAGGAATTAAATAAATATAATATTTATTTAATTCATTTGATGAAAAGAGGATTAAGGAGGGTAAGGTATTTAATTATTAATTAAATACCTTAGGGATTTGGCAGAATTAAAGATATTAATTAAATAATAGTAATATTACTTAATTAACTCGGATAAGAGGATGTTTAGATGAAAAATGACAAATATGGATAAATTAAGTGTCCAAATTTGGATGTCTACAGTTCCAAACCACCACTCACTTTCTTGCTTAAAATGTTGCCTCCATAAGCATAATAGCATATTTTAAAATCATGGTTGTTAGTGATTGACCATTAAGGTCACCACTTTCATTATGAAGATACAATGAGATTTTTGTCTTCAAACTCAAGGCATTATGGAAGATAACATTGTAAATTGTTTATTGTGTACGATTCAATTTTCTTGCACATTTACTGCTTTGCTAACTTCCTTTAATATTAAGGATTGCACCCTCAGCTACAATCTCAAACAGCTCACTCACTATCACTTGAACATTCCTTTCATGAGCATCCTTCTATAAAATCAAGCTATGCCCTATAGACTGCCTACTTACTACAGGGGACTCATTGTTTTATGGTACTGTAGTTCTTAAGATCCTTCAACCTTATTGACACTACTTCATAGTCCACAAGGTATTATTCACTATTCTCCCATATTTGATGAGTCTCAAAACACTGCTCAAACATGCAATCCACTACATCCATTATACATTAATGGCTAAGAAGAAACATCGAACCTATGATTACCACTGTTACTTCATTTGGACAGTCATTCCCTGATTGCATTTTCCTTGTCTAACACTACCAAAAGCATTTGAAAAACCCTTAAGGTCAGCAAAGGGGTAAGGAAACTCACTGTTAAAATCTCCACTTTACTATGCAAGGTTTGAGCTTTATTATCTTGTCATTGCTCAGCCTCTTTTTGACTATCACATCTCAAGTGATTGTCATTCTTCTTATTGTAGATTGCATTTACAAATGTCACTAAGCTACATAGTGTGCTTATTATTAGCTAAAATATTTAGATTGCAAGATTTTGTTATTACCTACAATGTCTCAATCTTTCTGGTATTGCAACCTCACTAATCTGCTATAGTTATTGTTTATGTTTCTATGGAGACCTAGGGTTTGTACCCTAATCATGCTCTTACCAATGCTTATGTTGTTTTTTATTAGGGATCTCTGAATGTTGAGGGCCCTAGGGATAAGCTCGTCATAAAAAGTGACACATTGCATCTTTAACTAAAAGGATAAATCTGTATTGACATTAGCAATGATGATTTTGACTTGTTTCTCCTTAGGAATGGGTCACTTGCTCTTACTAGCTCGCTACCTCCATTGTTATAGGAAGTTTGTGATCAAGTTCAATATTCTGATTTTAGGAATCTTAACGGTTGGAAATCGTAGTAAAATCATAATTTAATAAGTTTTAGAATTAGCATTTTAAAGTGTTTTTTGGGGTCATTAACTTCAGACTATCTTCTCTTTTGCAGGGGTAGTTGCATGCCAAATTTTTTTGGTGTGAAATATCAGAATTATTATATTATGTTACCTGTCTATGAATAAAAATTATTGGAGTGTGAGTTTAATATTTTTTGAAGATCTAAATAGTCAAGCTTGTTAAAGAAAAATTGTCTTAGATAATATTAGTCTAGAATAAAATGAAGAGACATTTAATAGATTGTGGGCTAGATTGAAAAGAAAGGGTGATGGGAAATGTTATTGTCCTTACAATAATTGCAAGGGCTTAAAGACGAGATGACTTTTAATCACAATAGTTGAGAAAAATTGTAGGCAGCATGGTCAAGTTGAACGGGGGCATGATTATTGTCCATTAGTAAGTTGTTTTTTATATGTGTTGTATTGTTGTTGTTGAACTTGAAAGTTATGAATGTTTATCAAACATAGCAATCTCACAGATGTTAAGGTATGTCATATATGTCATCTTTTTTCATCTATTTTAATTGTTGTTAATTCATCAATAGTAAATAAAGGATGAAATATGTACCATTAATATTCTTTATATGAAAAAATTATTTTGGTGAATTTTTGTTACCACTATCAAATATTTTACCTCGCTCATATCGAGATTTATGTGTCATTATGAAAGATATCGGAATGGAGTATCAAGCAATAGATGCATGTCCCAATGATCATATTATATATCATAAACAACAAAAATTTGCAATAGAATACCCGAAATGTCATATCAGTAGATATCGAATAGATCAACTAACAAAAAAGGTTCCTTGCAAGGTTCTTAGTTATATTCCCATTATTCCACATATGCAACGATTATTTAGGTGCGAAAGCTTAGCGCAATTTATGGATTACCATGCACGGCATAGAAGTGGAGATGACATTCTTCGAATGCCTGCAGATGGTTCTGCATTTAGAGACATGGAGGAAAAATGGCCACACTTTAAAGAAGAACCTCATAATCTCAGGCTTTCATTAGGAGTGGATGGTGTCAATCCATTCGGAGAGCTAAGTTTTATTTACTCAATGCGGCCTATTTTTGTTATCAACAATAACATTCCTCCATGGATGTCAATAAAGAGGCAATACAATGTTGTCAATGATTGCTCTGTGGTATTTTTTACACTGGAATTTCTTTAACATAGTAGCATCTCATTTGTCTTATTTGTTGCATAATGATCTCTATGGTTTTTCATTCAATAGTCATGTACATTACATATATACTAATGTTTGTTATAATAATTATGTAATGTTTATGTTCATTCAACTAGGTAAGTACCAAGTTAAAGATATGAACGTATATATCGAGCCTCTTATTGACGAGTTACTAAAGTTATGGAATGGCGTCACTATGTATGACGTCTCCAGACCAATAGGACAAAGATAATTTCAATTCCATGTAATGCTTGTATGGACAATTCATGATGACCCAGGGCTAACACATTTTTGTGGTATGTTATAACGTTCGACCAAGACTTTAAAAATATTTAATTTGATGAAGTAGATATCACATGTTTTGAAATAATTCATTTATTATATATACTATGTACCGTATTATTATTTAATCCAATTATATATCATCTTGTAGGTCTTCTCAAACAAAGGGAAATACCTCTGCATATTCAATTTGTGGTCCAAAGATGAAATCTCGTCGTTCAACAAGTTTAGGAAAGTAGGTGTTTGATGAGTATAGGCACTTCCTCCATAGAAATCATAAGTATCGAACTACTGAAAAACATCTTTTCAATGGGAAAGAGGAGAATACATCAAAACCACGAACAATGTCACCTCACCTATGGAAATTGGAATATAATAGAATCAATCGTCAAGGTTATACATCTGATCAAATTGTTTATCTATCATATATGATATGTTTTGAATTTATATTTTTATATTGTGTTGTGTTTACTCATGTTGTAATTGACAATGATTTTCGTTAATTTGTTTAACTTATATGCTTCATGAAGGTCGTCAAGGCATTAATGGCCACCACAGTGTGGACCTAAAGTTATCCCAGACAATTTAGTAGGTTGCCCTAATATGAGCAGCTACAAATTGTGCATTTGTTTGATACAATGCATATCGGAAATAATATAACAAAAACGTTATGGAAAATATTGGATGGAAGGCATGACAAAAAATTGTCAAAAATTTGTAGTGACATTCAGAAGCCAATCATGCAATGAAAAATTTCATTCAATTAACAGCGATGGAGACCAAATTAATATAAGTGCCCTTCCTTGGTTATTAACAGAGCAGCAAAGCAATGCTATAAAAAGAAGTCATACAAAAAATTCGATTTCCCACAGGATTTGCTGCGAACATAAACAATATAATAACAAAGAAAGGTGAATTTGGGTCAGGGATGAAAATGCATGATTGGCATACCTTCATTAATGTAATTATTCTGGTATATTATATACACTTGTATAATGCATGTACTTTTTAGTGTATTGTGTTTACTACTTTAGGAAAAATAATGAAAAGATCATTTTATAATTGTTGCAGTACGTTCTACCTCTATCTCTCCCAAACAACTTTGACAACAATGTCAGGCAAGTTATATATGATCTATGAAAATACATGAGGTAAGTAGCGAGATTTGTTCAATTCACTATATACATCTTATAATTGCCATTTGTTTTACTTGTTATATAATATATTGTATATTTTTGTTAAATATCATTAATATATTTGTGCCTTGAATCACTTGTAGATGGCTATCATCTAAAGAAATCCATAAAGAAGATATAAATTATTGGAAGAGAAAAATTCCTCGTCTAATGTGTGAAATGCAAAAGTGTCTACCTTCAACATTTTTTAATGCACAAGAACACTACCTCATACACCAAGTTGAGGAGATTGAATTGTGTGGACCTGTACACACAAGGTCAATGTGGATGGTTGAAAGGCACTTGAAATTTTTGAAGGCTTTGGTTATACAAAGAGCACATCCTGAGGGTTTTACGGTGGAGTGATATATGGTATACCAGACCATGGTGTACATTAGTGAATATCTTCCTAAGTTTGCAACAAAGATCCATGTAGATCGTATTTGTAATCCCAACTCCATTAACAAATTCGAAGGGGAGTACCTATTGGGGAAAGGTAGATTGAGGAAAGTGAGAGGTAATTATAAGATGGTCATGGGGATTAATTGGAATACATTTTACATATGGTTTGTATGTATATTGTACTTATTTAATTTTTAATCTTCAATATACATCAATTATAAATTAAGGTCGTATACTGTGGTATTTAACTAATTATACATCGTTTGTAAATTTCAATTTTTTTTGGTACAGTTGTTTGAGAGTGGGATGCACTATATTTTTACATCGCCAAAAATCTTGATTGGATGACGATATGGATTGAACGATGTCAACAATCTAGTCGCACATTAACATGGGAAGGTGTGGCTTCATTGGTTAAAGAAGCTCATCGTAATGGAGATTCCAATGTTACACAAAGGGAAATTGATTTAGCGTATGGTTTAACAGATAAATAAGTACATATAAATATATTAATCACCCATATTATTTAATTATTTTCAAGTATATTGATGTATATATATGTTGAGATTGTTTTCTTTGCATACATTCGGCCAAGAATAAATATGTTTATCAACTGATGATATTACAATAATTTTTACATGTTTGACATATTGCAGGTGAAACACCATAAGGCTATGTGGTTCAATGGTCATAAATTTTGAATCAAAATGTTGGATGACATGAAGAAAACTTGTGATTCTGGTATAACTGTAGTCTTTCAGGTGACTAATGTTTCATCTAGATGCGACATACATCCAGAAGTCTCAAAAAATTGATACTATGGGATTTTGGATGATATACTTGAGTGTGACTTTAAGTCCTTCAGATTAATTTTGTTCATCATTTTATGGTATAGGCTACGATTGAATGAAAATGATCCTGAGAGAACTATTATTGAACATGATAATGGATTTACCATGGTTAATACAAGGTTGATCGAGCGAGCTGGAAATGAGCCCTATGTTCTTCCAAGCCAATGTGAGTAGGTGTTTTACTTAGAGGTTCTAGGTAAACTAGGTTGGTTATTTATTGTTAGACATGATCCAAGAGGAAGGCCAGTAAAGTATAATGTGGTGGAAGAAGAAGATACCAAAGAACTAGAAGATTATGTAGAT
>VDFB02144824.1:0-22504 GCA_007258455.2 Sequoia sempervirens
CAATCATGCTCATCTCAAATTCATTCTTCATTTCATCAGCAAACTTCATGCACAAATTATCATCTCCACTAAAGATGATATCATCAACAAAAACTTCTATGATTAACTCCTTATCATGATCTATCTTAAAATATAAGTTACTGTCAGCAGTACCTTTTGAGAATCCAATATTTAGTAGGTATTTTCCAATATGGCATACTAGGCTTTGGGGGCTTGTTTGAGTCCATAGAAGGCTTTCTTTAACCTGCAAACCATGTCTTCCTCATCTGTTAGCTGAAATCGATCTAGTTGTTCAATATATACTTCTTCTTCAAGTTCCCCACTTAGAAATGCAGACTTTACATCCATTTGGTAAACTTTGTAGTTCTTGTAAGTAGCATAAGCAAGAAATAGTCTTACTGCTTCAATTGTAGCAACATGGGAAAAGGTCTCTTTGAAATCTATACCTTCCATTTGGGAGTAACCTTTACATACCAATCTCGCCTTATTCCAGACCACTTCACTATCTTCATTTAGTTTGTTTCTGAATACCCACTTAGTGCCAATCACATTATTTTCTTTGGGCCTAAGAACTAGTGTCCATGTGTCATTCTTTTCAATTTGTAACAGTTCTTCTTTCATAGCTTCCAGCCAGTGTTCATCTTGACAAGCTTTAGTGACCTTCTTAGGTTCAATCTTGGAAATCAGATATTATTCTTTAGCAATTTTCTTTCTAGTTTGCACTCCTATTCTCTTGTCTCCTATGATTTGACTTTAAGAATGATTCAACTTTACATACCTTGGAGTTTTAGGACTCTCTCAAACTTCTATGTTTTTTGAACTTACTTGTGTAGTTGCACTTGACTGCTCTTCTTGACTAACTTGATTTATCAAAATAACTTGTGGTTGCTTCATCGAAATATATGGAATAATTTGAAGTATATTTTGTGATTTTGAATTCTTCCCTTGGTTCATGATGTCTTCATCTGAATCATAGCTACATATTTTGGATGATCTAACTGAATCCTCATCCACCTTGAAATTTGCACTTTCAATTAATTTTTTCAACTTTTTGTTGTAACATTTGTATGCCTTGCTTTTTGTGGAGTAACCTAGGAAGATTCCTTCATCACTTCTAACATCAAAATTTCCTATGTCATCATTTATTTTGATATAGCATTTTCTTCCAAAGATTTTGAAGTATTTGATAGTAGGCTTATGACCAAACCATAATTCATAAGGAGTCTTATCAGAATTACCATTCACATTTACTCTATTTAAGGTATATACAACAGTACTTATTGCTTCACTCCAGTACATCTGAGGCACATTTCCTTCCACCATCATTGTTCTAGCAGCATCCAGAATTGTTCTATTCTTTCTTTCTACAACTCCATTCTGTTGAGGGGTTCAGGGAGGAGATAGTTGTCTTTTAATTCCATGCTCTTCACAGTAAGTATTGAATTATTTTGAAAGAAATTATCCACCTCTATTAGATCTCAGGAATTTTATCTTCAGACCTTTTTCATTTTTTGCCATGGCCTTAAAGCTTTTGAACTTATCTAATGCTTCACTTTTCTCTTTCAAAAATGAAACCCAAATCATTTTACAGTAGTCATCAATGACAAGCATAAAATATATATCTCCATGAATGTTCTTAACTCTAGAGGGAACACACAAATTAGTATGTAACAGTTCTAACACATTATTTGAGTGAAATTGCTTGCTTCAGAAGGAAACTCTAGTTTGTTTACCCATTTGACATTGTTGGCAGATTACATTAGCAGGCTTCACAAATTTAGGTAGATCTCTTACTACTTGAGTAGAACTTATCTTAATGATGTCAAAGTTTACATGACACAATCTCCTATTCCATAACCAACTTTCATCTACTTCAACAATTAAGCAACTACCATTAGTAGTATTCAAATGAAAGATGTTACCTTTAGCATGCACACTAGTGGCAATCATGTTTCCAAATTTTCCATGAATTTGGAATTTTCTATCCTTCAACTGTAGATCATATCCCTTATGCACCATCTATCCAACACTTAACATGTTATGCTTTAGGCCTTCAACATAGAGAACATCATTAGTATTCTCTTTACCACCAAGGCTAATAGAGCCTCTACCATGAATCACACAAGCATTATTGTCTCCAAATCTCACAACCCCACCATCATACTCTTCTAGATTCACAAACTTGATTTTCTCACTAGTCATATAATGTGAGCATCCACTATTAATGACCCATTCATCTTTCTCCTCAACACGAGCTGCAAGAGCTTTCTTTTCTTAAGTGGATTCAGTAGGTTAAGGATTATTTTCAATGGTAGCAATAAAAGCCCAATCATCCTCATTTCCAGCATCTTTATTAGACTCATCATCTATTACTGCTTCTTCAGGAAAGTAGCATTTCTTCTTAAATCTAGGTTTTTTAGGTTTAGACCTAGGAACTCTTTTAGGACATCTTGATGCAAAGTGACCTATTTTACTACATGAAGAACATTTAATAGATAATACATCTTCATACTTACCTTTTCCTCTTCCTTCTTGTTTTGTAATGAGTGCTTCCAGTTCTAGAACTTCTCTATCTTGGTCTTCCATTTGTTTCATTTCTTCATCATATTTGGATTCCCTTCTAGAACTCTCTCCAGGACTATAACTTCGCCTGTAGCTTTCAGATACAGTAGCTTTGAATGCAGATTTAGTCTTTAGTGTGGATTCACCAAATTCACTTATTTCAAAAGTAGCAAGATTTCCTATCAATGTGTCTCTTGTCATCTTGTTTACAAACATAAACTCTTCAATAGCATTAACTTTTGACTTGTAGGAGGGAGGTAAGGATATGAGTATCTTAGCCATAATTTAATCTTCACTTACTGAACCACCGAAAAATTTAATACCTAGCACTATCTCATTTACTCTTTGCATAAAAGAAGTAATATTCTCATCTTCACCCATCTTCAGGTTTTCATACTTACCTTTCAGACTTTGTATCTTAACCATCTTTACCTATGTATCTCCTTCATACAAAAGTTTACAGCTTTATCCAGATCTCATAAGCTGTATGCGGGCCTACCACATTAGCCATCTCTGAATCTGTCATAGTTCTCACCAATGCTTCAATGGATCTAGTATTGCTTTCTGCATCCTTGATCTCATCAGGATTGGAGGGTCCATTTGTAGGAATAGTGTATTGATTCTTTGTAATCTTCCAGATAGCATCTCCAATGCACTGTAAATGAAATTGCATCCTAACTTTCCATAGTGAGTAGTTGGTGCCATAAAATCTAGGGTTTTCCTTCTTGAATGTTTCCATCCTGGATCACCTCAAGTTGTTATAATTTTCTTCAGAGGAACTAGCTCTGATACCAATTGTTGGCAAAAGAAAGGATAGACAACTGAGAGGGGGGTGAATCAGTTGTCATAGAAATTTAAACATTACAAACTTAACTTAACTTCAATCTCAGATATGATGAATATGCAATTAACACATCATAGAGACAATGAACACCAATATTTTTACTTGGAAACCCTGTTAGGGGAAAAACCATGGTGGATGTCAGTCCACAAGATTATACTCTATTAAAAGTATAAAGAAGAATAATAAGGGGAATGCACATGCATTCAAGCTCACTACCTAGAGCTCACTGCTCAATTACAAATATAAGACTCACTGTCTTATAGAAAGATTCAGATTAAAACCATCCAAAAATTTGAATTGAGAGAATGGCTTCTGTCCAAGCCTGGTTACCATTCCAATTAGGCACAATACTTCTGCATACTTTGCTCAATCTTCTTCACACTTTCTCTTCAATGATATTTTCACTTATGCACACAAGAGCACACAACACATACTCATCACACTAACCACACTTTGCATACTCTACAAAATTGCTTCTTATATATCCACAACAAAGATTTCACCATAACAAAGTCGACTAGAGGAAAAGAATATAATTTCAATGTCGGCTTAAATTCATAATTAAATTTTCAATGTGCACCCACCAAGGTCAGCCACAACATAGTGGGGACCCACATTCACTTCGCCAAAATAAGAATACTCCAATTAATCATGCCTTAAACATCCACAACACACTAGCATCAACATGTCGGCCAAGAACAAGAAAAAATGGACATGTGCAAGAAAATATTTTCAATCACAAGCTTCACTGGATCATGTGGATGTACCAAAAAGATAGAGGATGAACTAGAGACACCTAAAAACACCAAGAAATAGAAGAAAGACATTCGCAACAACTGAGATAACCTAGAACATACAATCTTCACTCAGAAACTCTGACAGAGACCAATAAACACTGTTAGACCACAACTTGCACACGAGTTCATGTGGACCTCTGAAACTTCTGGTAGATGATCTAGACATACTCAACATTAAACCCTTTGATCCACAACAAATAACCTTTACGTACATAACGTAATTCCTTCATGACCTGCACATTTCCACTAGGAACCTGGAACACATTCACTTATAATTTTCTCAATATCCTCGACATATACAACACTTAGAATATCAAATTCTAATAGTGTTGACATCAATGACAACCATGTATCAGCATCACATAATACCATCCAAAAATTTCCCAACACATCAACCCATTCATAAGACCTCCATATCATTCCTCTCCATTCACCAATCCCATTTCTCTTGAAAGCAATTTGGATGCTAAATCTCAAATGGATAAAGAAAAAAGTCCACAAAATTTAAAGCATCAACATGTCTCATCAAAAAGACATGCAAAAAAAAAGAAAAAAGTGATCCAAAATTAAAAATTGAAATCATTAAGGCCACAAAGGCCCATGAAGAAAAAAATCAAAGTTAAAAACCATGTGGATTCTAAAAATACTCATAGAATCAATGCATCCCAAAGAAAAATAAAAATTGGCATCCAAACTTGCTTATTCAAAATCTTTGTCCAATTCTAAGTCCTCCACCCCATCTAATAATCCTTTATCACCTATATCCATTTTGGGTCCTTATATCCAAAAATCCACATCAACTCCTCCATGTAAATCTCCAAATTCAAAATCCACTTCTCTTTCACAACTCCACCACCCTTCAAGGTGTGTTCCAATGTCGATCTTGCCAAAATTTCCATCCACTCATCTACAAGTCTTCCATCAACCCATCCATTATCCAACATTCATCTTTCATCCTTCCATCCATCTCATCCAGTCCTTTGTATAAATCCATATCCCTCACCATCTTCCCATCCATTTCATTCCCCTTACCATCATTCTACCAACGTCAATGATCATACCTCCAATTGTCCATGATGTAATGGAACACATCTTCAAGGGATGCCATCCATGGAACTAGATTATTGAGTCCTTCATTCATCTCCCTATCATGCATCCACTATCATCCAAATCCACTTATCCATGTCCTTATCCTTCTCCTTCCATCCTCTTCAAAAAAAATAAAAATAAAAGGAGAAATGAGAAAAAGAAAAAAAATGAAAAAAAATTAAAGAGAAATAATTAATCCAAGGTTGAAAACCACTTCTTGTGGCACCTTATATAGGTACCATGATGAAAACTTGGTAAACATTTTCATGTGTAATCCATTACCCTCTTGAACTCTACACTTGGGGTCAAGTTTCATCCATGCTATTTTACCTACCACACCCCCCTTTATCCCTCATTTCCTATCCATTATCCTACTTACATTCATCCTCCCTTTTCCATTCTTTAATCTTTATAAGGCTAAGGATCTTCATATAAATCATTCATTATATCCTTTCATCTTTCTTAGGCTATCCATATCATTCATTCCATATCCCTCATCCTATCTAAATCCATCTTCTCTTCCCATATTTGATCTTGATGAAGATCCTAGGGGTCAACTATCAATGAATTCATATCCTTTATGTGCTATCCTTCCATATCATACATCACTCATCATATCCCATCCATGATTGTACTACCTCTAGTGTGGGGCATCTTAGTCCTTTGCAACTAGTCCTTGGAGCTCCATCATCCTATCTCCCATCACAATCCATTATCCAAATTCCTATCTCCTATCCATGTAATTCCTCCATCCTTTCATCCTTTAGCATGTCTTGGTTCTCCCTTGTCATTAGATCTCATTAAATCCTCCATCCAATCTTATCTTATCCAATCCATTTATCTCCTATCCTTCCAATCCATTTATACTCTCAACCCAACTATCCCAATCCAATTCCATTAAATTCAATCAATCATAATTCATGCAATCCAATCTTACAATCTAGTGCATCATCCATAAGAAATCCATGATTTCAATCCAAATCAATTGATACTATATTGATACACTTTAATCCATTAGCATCATAGGGATATGTATTTACCAATCCTCACATTGTTTCGATATGTTTCCTTCCCATATCAAACAATTTCATCATCATCATCATCAATCAATCCATCAATTAGTTTTCAACAAGTGACTTGGAGCATAGCCCTTGGTTGATTTTGGTTTTTTGTGAATTCTTGCTTATTGCTAGTGTGTTTTGTCATTTTTTGCATTTCTCAGGGTATTTTTCATTTTATTGTCACAAGGGCATCATGGTCTTCCATATCTTTGTGTTATGGGGCATATGTTTATACTTGAAATTTTGTTCACATACTTGGAACATTGTCATCCTGGTTCGTTATACCTTGGAGCATAATGTCAAGTATAATATCAAATCTAGGTTGCTCATATCATTACAACATGATGACCATCCATCCTCTCTCTCCATCCACATCTTCATAATCCTTTTATCTTTCATCCTCTAGTCCTCCCATCCATTTTGAGAGCACACTCATGTTCTTTGAACCCACATGTCCTCTCAAGGGGGAATACCACTACCTCCTTGTCATCATTCCTCATCTTCACTAGTGACTGGGGCATCATGTTTCTAGTCCTAATCCCTTTCCTACCCACAATGTTTTATTCTTTGAAATGATGTTACTTCTTTTATTCACAACATCATCTCAAAGAGGGGCAAAATGTAGACACCTAAAAAATGTCCTAGCCCAACCACACTTTATTTTACCATATCCTATCCCATTAATTAATTAAATAATATTTTATTTCATTAATAGATTTACGCATCACCTTTATCCCTCTTTATCTTAGCAAATTAATTAAATAAATAAATATTATTTATTTAATTAATTTAACCTTTTCCCTTATCCTAATATTTAATTAAATAAATATTTAATTAATTTATTAATTTATCCATTATTCCCCACCTTTTATTAAATAAATTTTATATTTATTTCATTAAGTCTAGCCTTATCCCCGAATCCTCCAACTAAATTAATTAATTAATTTAGGCTAGTTAATGCCCATTTCCCTTCTCTTTCATTATTTAATTCCACTTTATCCCCTAACCTTATCTATTTAATCCTATCCATTGATTCCATTCACATGGATCATAATCTAAACTTGTTGTGAAATGACAAGTTTCCCTTTCACATGTCTAGCCTTTATCCCAAAAAGTCACTAACTTTTCATCTTAGCCCTTCATTTAATATCCCACCTCTTAATCCTAGCCATCCATATAAGTATGTTTCCCTAAACCTATCCCTTATCCCTCATGTGACACTTTTCACATGACTACAAATTCAATCCAAACCCTATCTTCTCATTCAATCCTATCCATTCATCATTAATGCATCCAAACCCTGCATTTATTCCATCTCATTTCTATAAAGAAGAGGCCTCCCATCCCATTTGCATCAACATATTATATGCTATTGTTATGTTGCTAGATTCATGAGCAACCACATTGAAATCTTCAGTCACTCAACATAATACATTCAATAAGAGGTATGCATGTTTAGTCCTAGCTCTACATCTTCATCTTTTATCTTAGTACGTAGGGTAGAGGAGAAGTATTTGATTCCTAGTAAGTGAGGGGATAGTGAGATAGGAGAGAAGGGATACTCAACACCTTATCTTCATCAACTTACTAAGTGGACTCCACAACAAATTAAGGAGAAGAGAGAAAAAGGGTTGTGTTTCAATCGTGACAAAAATATAGTCTAGGACATAGATGTAGTGAAAATAAATTATTCTACATTGAAGGTTTGAGTGAGGAAGAAGAGGAGGAACCAATATTAGAAGGTGATAAGGAGTCAAAGGATGAATCATAAGATCTCCAAAAAAAAATTCTTGTTATGCACTCTTAGGTTTTAGTGCCCCATAAACTCTCAAGGGAGTGGGTTTCTTAAAGAAGTAGAAAGTAATGATGTTGATTGACTCAAGTAGCACACATAATTTCATTAACAAAAAATTGGTTACTCATCTATTTGTTTTATATAACTAGCTCTAGATTTTTAGGTCTTGACTATAGATGGTGGTATGGTTAGTTTTTGTAGAAGGTTTCATAGCACCAAATTATCCATGGGAGATTAACACCTTGATAGCAAAATGAATGCTATCTCCAATTGGTGTAGAAGAAAATTATTTCGGGAGTACAATGGCTTACTACTTTGGGAACAAGTGAGATGAACTTCCAAGAACTATTCATGATATTTCAATTAGAAGGAAATACAATAGAGCTAAGAGGGTTGAAGGAAAATTACCCACAAATGGTAAGCTCTCATCAAATGCAGAAGATTCTTAAAAAGGGAGTTGATGGTTTTGTGGCCCAGTTATGTTTATTAAAATTTACTCAATCAAATGCTTCCTCCCATCCAGATTTATAAGAATTATTTGATCATCACTGAGTTTTCTTTGGAGATAAGCCTAAAATAACTCCTCATAAGATGGATAATGATCATACCATACAATTAGTTCCAAGGATCCATCCACCAACAAAAATGGTACATTCATCTTTTCATATCTCTTATTTGAATAAGGCAATTGGGCATAATATCCCTATGCCAAAAATATTACCAAAGCTCGATGAAGAAGGATGAATCATATTGGATCCAAAAATTTAGTTTAATAACATACCCAAAGAAGCTAAGGACTATAAAACTCATCCAATGGAATAATTTACCATTTGAATATGCCACATGGGAGGATGAGGAATTCATTCAAAAGAATCCACACCTAATTAGCATTAGGACAATGCTTGTTTGAAGCAAGGGGGAATGTTAAACCCTTATTATTAGTGTATATTTGCTTATGAATAGTCATGTTTTGGCTATCTTAACTCCTAATTAAGTCGTGTTATTATTATTATATTATTATTTAGTTAGTTAGGTCATCCTAGGGCTTATATAGGGTTATCTAAGTCAGGCTTGGTGATATCCTAGGCATAAATAGGTATATATAGGAGGTTCTGAATCATATTTTCAATCAACATGTTGAGGATTGTCTTCTTATTGAAGACTATTTGAGGTATCCAACCTCAAAGTGGATTAGAAGGTTTCCCTCTCAAAGTGGCATATTATTATCAAGTATTTTTAGCATATTTAATATGGGTGGGTGCAAAATGTTGGGGGCCCAAAAAGTGGCTAACTTTAAAAAAAAAAACAAATTAAAGCCAAAACATGAGTGTGTTATAACATGCTCACATTATGGCTTGGTGTGATCGAGCCTAAGGCTCGATTACACTGAGCCTATAACACACTTGCATTATAACATGAGTGTGTTTTGTGTTGTTATAAGAAAAAAAAGAAAAACAAAATCATTTTAACACTATCATATTTCCTTCATCTATAGCCTACAAACCCTTCCAAGGTATTCTCACATTGTGGAGACCCCGAATTCATAAATTTATTACCCAAATTGTTGTTATTTCTTCACTAGAATGTTACCACATCGATGGGGAGCTCCAAGGAGTAATTTATTTTTATTTTTTGTAAATTTATTGTTAAATAGGTAGATTTAATATGATTTTAATGTTAATTTCTTTCATTTTTTAGGAGTTGAAAATTCACCTGATTCTCCTCCTCAAAATCCTTCTCCTCATGAACAACAACACCAAAAAAATTATGATGAACAACCATAGCAACAAACTCCAACAATTCCTCAACATCCTCTTGGAACTCAACAAAAATTAATGGGGAAAACTAAAAACAACAAAGAAAAAATTGAGTTAGTTGCGAGGTTGAATGATCCTATAAGTTCAACCTCAGAAAGAGCCATGCTTGAAAATTCATTTCAAGCTATTTTGACACATGTACCTATGCAATTATCAAGAAACTAAGTGGTTACAAAGATTTTTATGTAGATAAACTATCCTGCAAATAAGTAAAAAATTACAAAATTACAAAATTTAAATTGTGTTCACTATTCACTAACCTATGTACAAATCAAACTCTTGACCTTACAAGAAAGAGGTTTTCTATCCATTGGTGCAACCACCAAGGGATAAATGATATTTTTTGGAAGAGATGGTGGATGGTTTTTGACCATCCTCCTGTTAGGAAATATTGTATTTAACCCACAATCTTAATCCATCTCCTACATAACCCATGAGAGATAAACATTCATCAAAGTTTCCAAAATGCATAGATCAAATAGACAATCCACAAGATAACACAAGATATACCCTAGGAAAACCTTCAAGAGGGAAAATCTCATCCTCCAAAAGCATCCATAGTCCATCATATTATTTAACAATAAATCAATACAAGAGTTACAATGAATACCTTTGAAGCATCAAGACCTCCAATGCATTCCCATGTGTCCAAGCATGAATCCACACAATTCCATGCGTCACAAATGCACTCCACAAGAAGACTCAATATTAACAACAAACCTACTCAGCCAACCTAAACCACTACACATGTGTTTTCTTTTATAGACACAAGCTCACACAAAATACAACTAGTGGTAAGGTGAAACCATGTACCACAAAAAAATGTGAATACAAAACCACTAACCCCTTATTTAATAGTGGGTACTAAGACAACTTTATTTAATATTTCTCCAATATTAAATTATTATCACATTTCTCCCACACATTAAATAATAATACAATGTTACAATACAACATCAAGTGCTCCCCAAATAATTACCTACTGTGATTAACACCATCACCAAGGTGTGTCAAAACAAAATAATTATTTAATTACAACATTATAATAAATCAATTTATGAAATGGTGTACAACACCATATCCCAACATTCTCCCACTTGTTGTATACATTGCATAAGGGATCAATACATGAAATACATCATCATAGCCATACATGAAACCACATGAACCTCCAACATGCTCTCATGATCCATCAAGATACCTGCAATAAGAACAAAGTGACCACCATCTCAAGCAAGAACTCCTCTCATCCTCCAATATGCCACCTATGGAAGAAAAGGAACATTCCAAGGTGAAGATGCACCAATCCATGAGCACAAGTATCAAATCCAAGTGATAACAAAGGCTCTAAGCAAGCTTCTATCAACTGAAAAACCCACATGATAAAAAATAGCATCCGCAATACATGCTAATGAATCCAACCATCCATACTTCCAAGGTATCAATATATCAATAAACTCATGCCAAGAACATATGTAACTTGTAAACTACAATCAAGCTCCCTATATCAAACCTGTCAAAGAAGAACAAACATATCTAGGAACTCCCACTACATAGATAATTCTAAAGCATATCAAGTCTACCAATCAACACTATATCAAGATGTGATAAGTAAATCAAAGAATGAAGTACCAAGAAAAATAACAATGATCCACACATGCAACCCAAGGAGTTGCATAATCTCTCATAACATGTTTCCACCATCCTCCCAAAAAATGAACATCTAGGAAGGAACCATGAAGAGAGAAACCTGTAAACCATAATGTCCTCCTACTAACACCTCAAAAGTGTATTGTTGTGTCAAGTATGACCTCCTAACAGCCCCGAATGAAAAGCCTGAAGAATATCCATAAAATCCAATCTCATAGACCAATTTCAACATATGAATCAATGTAACAATGCCAACATGGATGTAAGCCTCTCTAATCAAGAAGATTAAACTCATAGTAACCATCCCTAATATTTGAAATCAGCCCATAAACCATCTCCTAATAATCTACATTGAATAATTATCTCATAAACTCAAATGCATAAGGAGATAATCATGCTAGAAAATCCCTCAAAATGAATCCTCCAAAACTAACTATCCATAGCTCAAGATCCATATCTATGAAAGATAAAGCATATAAACTCATGCTAAACCATCCTCAAATGAGTATCCATAATAAATCTCCATGAATCAACTCAATCCCATGAAATATAAAGTACGAAACATAACACATGAAATATCTAAAGGGAAAATACCTCTCAAATAATAAACTCCTGAGTAGACCAAGAGTGGGGAATGAGAATGCTCCTCCAGGATAACCAAGTCATCATGACTCACTTGAAGATAAATCTCCTCTATTGGTCCATCATGAAATCATGTCCATAACTAGGTGAAAGCTCCTCATTCTTCTCATTGAAACCTCCAATGAGTAATCATCTCAAGAAAATGTCTTTAATCACAAGAGAACTCCAACCATCACCTACATCTTTAAGCATCCATGAGCACCTATAACCAATTAATCCATGCCAAACTCCAAATGGAAGATAGCACCATCATGAAGTAATCAAGTAAATGATCAATGTACCCAATACGAAGAGAACTATCGACATTGATGTCAAAGCTCCAACCGTAGAATCAAGAACCTATCATGTGAATATGATCTAACCATATCCTCCTAGCAGATCACATGCACCAAAACATATATACATCCTAGTCTTAAGAAAAAATATATCATGCCAAAACTCTAAGCTAGCATCAAGAGTAAACCATGACATACTATCAAACCTTCTCTAAACCAAGAAATCATATCTCGAATCACATGAAGATAATCATACCCATTGATGCATCCATATCACTACCAACAACTCTAGAACTAAACCATGATACAAGCTACACATGGCATCATGACTACCATCCTCTCCATGAAGATCATCTAGGTCTACACAGACTCAACTCCAATGTCAGTAACATACAAGTAAACCAAGATCTCCAAGCCAAGAAGATACATACAACCGCCATCAAAACATCATAGACCAATCTAACACTACTAAGTCATCACTGTCAAAAGCTCCCAATGAAAGTGTATAACAAATGAATGTAACAAGTTATCATGACGTCGTGATCAAACCACATGCTACAAGTCCCATGAACAGACTAATCAAGTACTCAAATCATCCATCCTCTCAATCTTCAAACAACATACCAATGCACAAATGACCACAGACAAGGCCAATGAATAAAATCTGCAACAATAATGAATCAAACCTAGTGGATATAGATAATCCACATTTGAGTCATCCCACTGCAACTGAATGAGTGGAAAACCAACACACCTACATAAATCATAGATCCAATCACTGAAACAAGCAAACTCATCATCACATTAGTAACCTACAAACCAAGATATCAAAGAAGATAACCATGTAGACCAAATGACTCAAACACCAAATCAACCTTAGATTTTATTTTCCAAACATGTCCACAAAAGAGTAATCATAGTCAAGGAACCAAATAACCATCAAGAAGTTAAGTACAATCTCCTAACATCAAACCATACCACCACCAAATACCACATACATGATCATGTCATGCCAATACATCAAATTTACCTAATACCCATGACACCATGACCATAGCCATCTTTGTACCTACTCTCAAATATCACCCATAAAAGACTCCAAGTCTCAAACCATGTCCTCAAAATTGAAGACAACCTGTGTACCTATCACCATCAAAGTCCCAACTTTGAAAAAAACCTATAAACCTATACCAGTAAGCACAATATGATAATCAGTTGTAGCATCATAAATAATATATAAAACATGTACTCCCTCAATGTTTCTCCTCTTGAATCATCTAGATGCTCACACAATCACACCTCGAATCTAAGGAACCTACAAGAAATCAAATAAGTACTAAGATCATCCTATTCCTCAAACTAATAAAAAATTTGAACCACTATGTAGTACACTAAAAATTCTCTCCAACGCCTCTTCAAAATCAAAAACCTAATTTTGTATGAAAAATTCATGACCAAAATAGTACAAACGAGAACATCTGACTTCTAGGCTCCAAAAACATGTCAAAATGGAAAAATCAAGGAACCAAACCTATACCACTATGTAGTGCTCGGAACTAGCTTTCCAACAACTACAAGAAGTTGAAAATCTAACATTGTGGGTGAAAGTTAAATGCATTTAAAAAAAACTACTGGAAAATGTCCAATTTGCCCCCTTGGTGGCTCTGCGGTGGCCCACTGGTAGCCCACCAGCCACATCACTAGTGGTTGTGATGGATTTCAAAATGTATTTCAGTAATAATTTAATTTTTCATTTTAAATGGTTTCCCCCCTTCCCCACTACGGACCTCACAACTTATTAAATTGGGCTTATAAAAATTTGAAGTTCGTGGGGAGGGGACTTATATACATACTGCGGAATTTTTTTAATATTAAATTTTGTTTGAATTAAAGCTTGTGGTTATTTTTTTTTACAATATGACAGACTAAGGTGGGTCAGACAAGGTACTCACCTACTGGGGGCGGTACCTCATGGTACTACTATCAGTAGGTACCATGGGGTACCCTGCTGATAGTAGGTACGAGTGGGGTCTGAGGACTCCCACTCGCCCCATTTAATATATATATATATATATATATATATATATATATATATATATATATATATTCTTTTAAAATATTTCTAATTTCATTTTTTTGTTTTCCACCTATATTTTAATATTTTCAGGAAAAAATACCCCTGATGCCAATATTTTTTTCTGTGAACTTTATAATGATAGAATTAAAAAAAAAAATCCCCCACATTGCCAAAATTGGGAAAATTGGGCCTTTTACTTAAAAAAAAAATCATTTTCTTTCAACTTTTCCAAAATAGGTTGAATTTTATGTCAAAATTCATTTCTCGGCTAACTTGATTTAAAAAATGAGGTCCATTTTGTCTCAAGAGGTCATCTATGAAATTTCCACTACAAAACCCTCATATTGAAACTCAAACCAAGAAAAATTTTTTCACCCAAATTTTGAAAACTTCAGATTTGTAATAAACCTACACGATTGAATCCTAATAGTAATATCATAATTTGACACGCTGTGGAAAAATACCTCCTACTTATCAATTGATGAGCTAAAGGGGCTCTATTATGAATGGTTCATAAGGCACAACACTTGGCTGAAGGTTTTGGTAAAAACAACTGCGGCTTAACCTTTGAGAAAACTCCCCGTTAAGTTTAGCTTGAGCTGGAGCAAGTACTGGATGGGTGACCGATGCACATTGCTTCACCTCCGAGCATCACCTAGATGCAATGAGTGCTAAGTGGACCATTCGATATCATGAGAGATGGGTTCTTGTTGAACCACTACTCATGAAACATGGGTCAATGAGTTTGACTCGAAACTACACGGTTGAATCCTGATAGCAATATCATAATTTGACACGCTGTGGAAAAAATACCTCCTACTTATCAATTGATGAGCTAAAGGGGCTCTATTATGAATGGTTCATAAGGCACAACACTCGCTGAAGGTTTTGCAAATGGGGTAACAACTCAAGCTGGCTTAACTTTGGAGAAAACTCTCAAGTTGCTTTTGCCGGAGAGCATCACCTAGATGCAACCTCCCGTGCTAGTGGACCAATGAGTGCTAAGTGGACCATTCGATATCATGAGAGATGGGTTCTTGTTGAACCACTACTCATGAAACATGAGTCAATGAGTTTGACTCGAAACTACACGGTTGAATCCTGATAGCAATATCATAAACTAACAAATCTTGACAACCCAAAATCCCAAATCTACATAAAAACACCTATAACATGTGTTCCATATCTTGTAATGCCTCAAAACCTACATGCATGTCCATGGTTTCAACTTGCAAAAAAAAATCTTAAACTATGGTTATAACAAAAATTCTTCAACCATGAAATCTCTAATACCACTTGTTAGGAAATGTTGCATTCAACCCACAATCTTAATCCATTTCCTACATAACCCATGAGAAATAAACATGCATACAAGTTGCAAAAATGCATAGTTCAAATAGACAAGCCACAAGATAACACAAGATATACGCTAGGAAACCCTCAAGAGGGAAAAACCTAGCCTCCAAAAGCATCCATACTCCATATTATTCAACAATAAAGTAATACAAGAGTTACAATGAATAATTCTAAAGCATCATGTACTCCAATGCATTCCAATGTGTCCAAGCATAAATCCACACATCCCATGCCATGTTTGACAAATAAACTCCACAAGAAGACTCAATAATGACAACCAACCCACTCAACCAACCTAAACCACTACACATGTGTTCACTTTCATAGACACAAGCTCACACAAAATACAACCAGTGATAAGGTGAAACTGTGTACCACAAAACCATGTGAATACAAAACCACTAACCCCTTATTTAATATTAGGTACTAAGACATCACTTTATTTAATATTTCCCCAATATTAAATTATTATCACATGTCTCGCACACATTAAATAATAATACAATGCTACAATACAACATCAAGTGCTCCCCAAATAATCACCTAGTATGATTAACACCACCAAGGTGTATCACAGCGAAATAATTATTTAATTACAACATTATAATAAATCAATTTATGCAATGGTGTACAAAACCATATCCCAACACCTACATGCAATAATAACGAGGTCCCCCAATATTTCTTAAGGAAACTCTACTGTGAGTTTGTACTCAACAAAATCCCCAACTATTTTGATATGTGGTACTTTCAAGGGAGGGGTGGTGGGTCGACATAGGATAGACTAGGTGCACATCTTGATCCTCAGTGGCCAGTGAGATGAGCACTCACTATAACGACTTATGAGCATGTTGATATCCCTTCCATCGTGAAGGAGAGTGTTGAGGTGGATACTCCATAGTTTATTAGTTCTCTGACCTAGAGTATCATCCAATGTAGGAGTCTTGTAGTACATCACGATCCAAGGGATACTTCGATTGGTAGGGTTCCACCCCATAATTGTTAGGCTTGCAGGTCCACCTATACATATGACCCCGTAGATAGTTAGGAGGTTGGTGCATAGGTTATGTCTACAACTGACCAGTTGGCGATGGAAGATGCCATTTTGAATGAGGCTTTTGGCCTCGATATTCAGGTAAATGTTGGCATGTTCATTAAATTTTATTTATTATTTTTTTTGTGAAATGAAAGATTAACTAATTTAGTTTAATGATTGTAATAAAATTGTAAGAATTGGCTATGAAGGTAGCCACCCAAGATCTAGAGGCCTAATAGAAAGCGCAAGCATAAGAAAGATAGAAACAATATGACAAGAATAGACTGTATTCTACCAATAGGATAGAATAGAAATTGCAAAAGTACATAGGAGACCCCTTGGTTATATAGCCAAGGTGAGTACATAGAAGGTCATAAGATTATGACAAGTGTTGTAATCTTATGACATGAGACAACTGTGAAAAGTTATCACTCCACCTAAAATGAAAAAGTGATAATGTGATAATCACCAAAAATGGTGGATCACCCACAAAAGGTGGAGAGGTAATCACATCATGTGTCCACAAAAGGTGAATATGATAAATTAATAACATGATAAGTCCACCAAAACTGGAAATTATCCAACTACTTCCTATGTGGTCCCTAAGTAAACTTAACTAAGGTGTAATCATGAACTAGGACAAGGTACAACACTTTTAATTACACCAACACCCCCCCTTAAGTGCAACTTAGGGAGAATGTACACAAATGCAAACAATGCAAGATGGGTCATGGTTACTAGGCCATGTTAGGTACCCATGTACAAATGCAATGAAATCTCTCATAAAGTGGAGAAAAAGAGAAAACCACGTGGAAAAAAGCTCCCCTCCAAAAGAGAGATGAAACAAAACAAAGAACTACACTCAAATAGATGAGAAGGAAAAACCTCAAGTGAGGAAAAAGCACCCCCCAAAAGAGAGAATGAAGAAGTCAAATGACCTCCTCAGATCAAACATCCTGCACCCCCAAGAGAGCTTGCAAATGATGATATATACTCTTAGTGAAGGGTTTAGTGAAGATATCTGCAACCTACTGTGTTGTAGGACAATACTACAAATCAATGACCTGCTCCTGTATCAACTCTCGAATGTAGTGCATATGAATCTAGATGTGTTTGGTCTACTAATGGTGAACTAGATTCTTTGAGATCTGGATGGCACTCTGATTGTCACAATGAATGACTGTAGGATGTGGAATAGTGAAGCCAAACTCAGTGAGAATATGTTGAATCCAAATAGCCTCAGTAGCGGCATTAATAGCCCCTCGATACTCAGCCTTAGTCAAAGAAAGAGCAATAGGATGTTGCTTCTTACTCTGCCAAAAAATGGGGCCAGAACTAAGATGAAAGTTGTAGCCAGAATTGGACTTATAATCATCAAGATCACCAGCCCAATCAGAATCTGAATATCCCACCAAGGTAAGTCCTGTACCTACTACATAGTGAATCCCATGATGATGTGTACCCTGTATGTAATGCAAGATGCGTTTGGCTACTTTCCAATGAAGCTCATGTGGTTCCTACATAAAGTGTGAAACCATGCCAATTACAAAGGAGATATTAGGGCGTGTGTGAGTCAAGTAGATGAGACTCCCAACAAGTTGACAATACAAAGTGGTATCAATAAGTGGAGTAGAATACTTAGCCTCAAAATTGACTCCTAAAAGAAAGAGAGTCAGAGCAGGCTTACAATCAGCCATGTGAAACTAAGGTAGAAGATCAAGAGCATACTTGGGCTGAGAAAGAGATATCCTAGAAGATGACTGTGTGATCTCAATCTCAAGAAAATAGTGCGAAAGGCCCAAATAATTCATAGCAAATTTGTCCTACAAAGCATATTTGACACTACCAATGATGGATGAGGTACTCCCTATAATGATCAAGTCATCAACATAGAGCACAAGTAGCAAATGAGAGTCATCCTATCACAAAATGTAGACATTCAGATCTGAATGACACATGGTGAATCCTGTTGAGAGAAGAAAGGAATCCATCTTGGCATACCAAGTCCCAGGGGCCTGTTTGAGGCCATAGATAGACTTAATCATAAAACCAAAGAAGAATCTTGTATGAATCCTTGTGGCTACTCCGTGTAAATCTCCTCATGAAGATCCCCATGAAGAAATGCACTCTTTACATCCATCTAATATATAGCCCAACCATGAGCTACAACAATAGAAAGTGTCAAGCAAATGGAGTTCATCTTAGAAACGAGTGCAAAGATCTCTATATAATCAACACCTGGAACCTATGAGAAACCTTTTGCAACAAGCCAAGCCTTGTATTTATCCACACTTCCATCCGTTGCATACTTAGTCTGATAGATCCACTTACATCAAACCATCTTTCTCCCCTTAGGAAGAGGAACTAGATCCCATGTGTGCTTCCTCATCCAAGAACTATACTCTTCCTCCATTGCTAAATCCCATTCAGGAATGCCTAAAGCCTCCTTAAAAGACTATGGATCTGAAGCACTAGCAATATAAGCATGTGGGAAATCTTGATGTTGTGACTAAGTCCTTCAAGTATCTGAAGGATCCCCAAAAAGAGAACATGTTGACTCAAGAGTCTGTCAAGCCCAACGAGGTCTAGTAGGAGATGAAGGACGAGACTCCTCAATTGCAAGTGGACCCTGCGAAGGTGTGATCCTATGAGTTGAAGTTGAGGGAGAATCATCATCTGAGTCACTATCATCACTTTCCACTATGTAGGAAGGAAGAGGAGGATTAGAAGCCAAGCTAGGAGAACTTTCCTCAAAGTGAACACTCCTCTCAATGAATAGCTCATGTTTCTCTGAATCCAAAAGTCTATATGCCTAAACACCTTCAGGATATCCAACAAAGATGCAAAGCCTACTCTGAGGTTCTAATACATTGCGCTTCTTTGGAGGTATGCGTGCCCAAGCTGGACAACCAAAAAATCTGAAGTGTCTCACAACTGGTTTTCTACTACACCAAGCCTCAAAAGGAGTCATACCCTTCAAAGCTTTATGGGGAACCTGATTTTGGATGTGTGTGGCACAACTGATATAGATTTTGCCCAAAATTATGGACCAAGAGAATGAGCATGAATCATATAGCTAGCCATCTCCTTAAGGGTTCTATTCTTCCTTTCAACAACACCATTCTGCTATGGAGTGTAGGCAACTGAATGCTGAATATCAATCCCCTCAAGAGTACAAAATTCCTCAAGTCTATTGTTCACATATTCCCTTCCATTTTTTGTGTGAAGAATCTTGACTTCCTTCCTTGATTACTTCTCAACATGAGCCTTGAAGTCTAGAAATCCGTCAAACACTTCACTCTTGTGAATAAGAAAATAGACCCATGCGAAGAAAGAGTAGTCATCAATGAAGGTGAGGACATAGCGGGCCTTGCTAAACGATGGCACTGGAAATGGACCTACTACATCACTGTGAACCAATTGAAGAACTTCCAAAGCTCTCCAAGACTTCCCTTTGTCAAACTTCTCTTTTGAATGCTTACCCAAGGAACAACCTAAACATACACCTTCAAAAAAGCTAATTTGATGGAGTCCTATAACCATATCCTTGGAGCTAAGTTGTTGAAGATAGCAATAATTGAGATGTCCAAACTGCTCATGCCATAGCTTACTTTATGAGTTTGAATGAGTGAGCAAGGTTTTAGAAGGATACTTAGGCACAAAGTGGGATAATGAGTAAAGCCATGTGTTGTGATTGGCTTGTCCCACTACAACCAAGGCATCATCCTTAAATTCTTTGACCACAACTAAATCTGGTAGAAACTCAACTTTCTTGCCATCTCCAAAGTGAGTGATTTGGTAGATTGAAAGAAGATTAGCACTCAAGTTAGGAACATAGAGAACATTCTCAAATGTTCCATTATCCATTGGAACCAACCTTTTCCTTCAACTTCCACTTGAGTATCATCACCTATGAAGATGTGAGGTACCTTAGATGGCTCCAAACAAGAAAAATTTTCCCTTGAAGAATCCATGTGATGAGTGGCACTTGAGTCAAGTATCCATTGTTGTGAAGAAACTGAAGTAGCCACAAATGCTTTCCCTTTTCCTTTTGATTGTGAGGAAGTGGAAGGAGATGAATCCTTCTTCTTGTAGGTGGATGGAAAATTGATGTTCTTCTTGATGATATTTGTCAACTCATCAATTTTCTTAGTGTGGAAATGATGCTCATCATGACCAAACTTCTTGTAATATGAACAAGTTGGTCTGTCCTTCTTGCTTGAGTTTCCCTTCTTGGGAGAAGATGAAGAATTCCCTTGTTGTAGAGAGGATGATTGTGCTTTATCTTGTTGTGTCTTTGGCTTAGATTGCTTTTGCTTCTTGTTGGAACCCTTTCCTTGAGTCCCTTGATTCCCTTGAGAGCGCTCACATTATTTCTTGCTTTAGAATCCCCAGCCTTATTCTTGGTATTTTCTTTGGACACAAACCCAAAGGCTTGAGTGCCTTCCCAACATCCAAAGATGTGTTTTCACAAATTCTACAATATTTCATATAATCGCATTCATGCTAAGAATCAAGTTTGCATGTTTTTCAAGATTGAACAAATCAACACCTAGGTAATGTTAGGCTCTCTCTTAGCTATCTAACAATGTATTTTTTCACATTTTGATAATGTTAAGCCTTTCATCTTTTTTTTTTTTTGTATGTCTATTTTTTGGCAAAAACCAGTGTTTGGTTTTTTTTATTTATAAATTAACCATTCATCAAAATTTCAAATAAATTATATTTTTAAAACTAGAATCCATTCTACACATATTAAAAAAAATTGATTTTCAATTAGTTTTCAAAATTTATAGGGGTAGCACAACCAAAATTCTATTTTTCAAGAAGTGTCCACTTTGAAAGTTAGTAAAAAATCAAATATTCATTAAAAAGATATCAAAAAAAATTGAGCATAAACTACATGTTGTTAGTTAATTTCTCACTAAAGTGATTTTAAAAATACCAAAAAAAAAATTTTAACCTTTTGAGGGAGCTACAAAAGTCACTATGTTATATTTTTTGACAAAAATAGAACCAATTTATGTGGCTCCATCTTTTGAACCCCTTTATCTCTACCATTTAAAAAAAAAAATAGTTTAGAAAGTAAACTTGGAGCACTACGATCCTTATTTATGTTTCATCTAAAAATTTTGAGTGTAACTATCCACAAATTCACATCCAAGGTCAGTATTTCCTTATTTCAGAAAAACTATGGCCCCTTAAGACCCCTTTTTGGCCCCCCATCTTTTTACACTTACCCATATTATATTCTTCCTGTGCAAGTTGTTTCATTATAGGAGGAAGGAGAGAGTGAGAGAAGGAATAAGGGAGGGAGAGAGAAAGATGTATAGAGGGATAGGTTAGATAGAAATAAGTAGAGAGGGAAGGTGGGTGGGAGGAAGGAAGAGAGAGGGATAGAGAGGGGGAGATAGAAAAAAATAGAGACAAAAGGAGGGAGAGAAGGAAAGAGAGGTGAGATAGATAGATAGATAGAGAGAGAGAGAGAGAGAGAGAGAGAGAG
>VDFB02144825.1:0-128888 GCA_007258455.2 Sequoia sempervirens
GTTTATATGGATGATTTATGGTTTATTATTTATGTTTTTATGGATGGATGATTTATGATCGATGTAAACGTTGCTATGATTTATGATGTATGGATGCACATGTGGATGTACGATTTATGACTTATGAGTTATAGATGCACATGTTTATATGATGTATGATTTATGGATGCACATATGAATGGACGATTTATGCATGTTTATATGATTTATGATGTATGATGTGGATGGATGATTTATGCATGTTTATATGATTTATGATGGACGATTTATGCATGTTATATGATTTATGATGTATGATGTGGATGGATGATTTATGCATGTTTATATGTTTTATGATGTATGATGTGGATGGATGCACAGGTGGATGGACAATTTATGCATGTTATATGATCTATGATGTATGATGTGTGGATGCAAAAAGGTAAATGCTTACAATGCACCTAAATGTCAATAAAGACCGTTATGAGAATGCAGATAGGTGATAGGCGGATGGAAGATTGCATTTGCCAAAAACAACCGTTAATATCATGAGAGGAAGAGGACCCAAGAAGAACAAAGAACGAGGGTACTTGCACAACTGAAATCATAAGCGGTGGTGATGATGAAAATGAAGGGTGCATGCAAAGTGGTGGAGATGCAGTGAAAATGAGATTTTTCCATCTGGAGCATTGATTTTACCATAGCTGCGGTACCGATAGACTAAGGCGCAGCAAGTACTCTTTACTTTACGAAACAAACACGAAACCATAAGGTTATCCCAACACCCCGAGGTCACGATGACCTCGGTCGGGCCTGGTGTTGTAATAACCACAAACACACAAAGTTATCCCCGCGTAACACAAGACCTTGGAGATCTCGGTGGGTCTTACGAGGGACAACCGAAAAGACAGCAACTAAAACAAAAGATCAAGGTATGCCCCCATTTTGACAGGTCAAAGCACGCCATGGTATGGTGGACCAAGGCGACCCTGACAAGTGATAGGAAGGAACCTAAAATGATAAACAAAATCCGAAAGCATCAAAAGATCAAAATCAAGACAACAGGTCCTTTGCCATAGGATCACGATGATGGATGTGATTGATGAGGTCTACGAGGAAGGATTCATCCTGTTGAGACCAAGGATGGATGTGAAAGTAGGATGATCCAGGTGACATGGGATGTCATCGAGGGACAAGATCTTGTAACACAAGGGAATTTCGTTTGTTAAGAACCGGTTGGATGTGGGCATAACTTGATAACGAAGCACAAAAAAAAAGCTGACATAACCTACAGACCTAGGGGCTCGGGGGCCGATCATAGATTATCCTTGCCTACGTAAAAGCGCAGAGCCCTCGTAGTTCCATAAAAGACCATGGATAAAGCGAAAAGAAGACCAATGGTAACCGATGGTGATGGAAAAATTCCCCGGGGGCGAATCAAATGATCGACTTTGCCTACGTGACAGCGCAGGGGCAACGTAGTTTGACTGATGGACATGACGTGATGGGGTCTAGGTGAGGACCGACGCGATGGATGACCCTACTTGATGACACAAACGTGAATGATGTAAGCTCAGAGTGGGATACCGAAAAGCTCAGGTATGGGGGATAGACTAGGTGGGTCATCCAATGCTCAATCAATACTTACCAAGCAGCCTGGGATGAGATGGGTGAGGGCAATAGTGCGGAAGTCGGCATAAAATAACTAGGATGTCGGGTAGATAATGATTAAGCCCTCTATGGATGATGCCTGTTGCCAGGTTTTCACCACCCATACTTGTCCAAGGCGCCACAAAAAGGTGGTTTTCACCATAGGACAGATTTATTTCTCTTGACTATTTTCAAATTTATTTTATTTTATTTTATTTTATTTTTATTTTTTTTGGATTTTCTGATTTTTTTGGATTTTTTGACCCGTGGGTGGTAACCGAAAGCGAATTTAGGCGTGAAATTCTTTTCAAATGCATGACATTGATAGGCTCGTCAAGGGGGTCTCCTTCAAGAGTAGTCAACCTGTATGCCCCTGATCCATATTTAGCAGCTATGATATAGGGCCCCAACCAATTTGCCTCAAATTTTCCTTTCTTGTCTCGGTCTTGTTGAGTACATTGGTTCTCTTTAAGAACAAGCTCGCCCACCTAGAATTGGCGAGGACGAACCTTCTTGTTGTAACTACGCTTGAGGTGATTCTGATATGCTTGCAGATGATCGTAGGCCTTTATTCTGCGTTCGTCCAGTAACTCTAGCTGTGCAAGTCGTGCAACACGAGCATCCTCTTCGCTGATGAGGTTCTTAAGAGAGATTCTCAATGATGGGATTTCAACCTCGATTGGCAAGACAGCTTCGGCACCGAACACCAGAGAGTAGGGGGTGGCGCCTGTTGGGGTGCAGATGGATGTGCGATATGCCCAGAGGGCAGGATGAATGTGAAGGTGCCAATCTCGTCCAGTGTGATTGACAACCTTTTTGAGAATATGAATGAGGGTTTTGTTGGTCGCTTCTGCCTAACCATTACCCTAGGGGTAATAAGGTGTTGACCAACGGTGCTGGATATGGAAGGTATCGAAAAGGTGTTTCATAGCTTGGTTCTTGAATGGTTTTCCATATCGGAAATGATGGTGAGGGATACCATATATCCAGCAGAATATGGTACGGTGATGAACTTGGAGATCTCAATGTCGGTGATTTGTGAGAGGGCATTACCCACCCAATTTGGGTGAAATACTCATGGCGGGCGGATTAAAGTGAAGGTATGGTCACGGATGATGGTGGTGAATCTCAAGCAATCAAGCTTCAACCGATACTGGAGAAATGGCCATGGTGCCGTAGGAGGGGCTTGAAGATCTGTATTGGAGCATGTGGATTAAATCGCATGTTGCTGGGTTACTAGCACGACAAGACACTTTTCACAACCTCAAGCATCAGGTTCCAACGTAGGGCCAATAATATCCAGCCCGAGGGATCCTTGGCTAGAGCCATACCCATCGAATGGCTCCACAAATACCCATGCACCCCTGCTAATGTAGCATGGGCTTCGGTCTCATTTAGACATCTAAGGAGGATTCCATCATACCCGCGACGATAAAGCGTATCACCGACGATGACGTATCGAGAAGAGCAATGAATGAAGGATTTACGTTGGTTACGTGAAAGGTTTGGGGGTATAATGTTATCACGGAGGTAGGTATAGATGTCTTGGTACCATGGGGAGGTGGGACCCACAATTTCGCACACCATTTCAGTCTCAGGGATATCGTATGCTGGGATTAACAGTTGTTCTACAAGGAACTCACACTCTGTTCGATCCTTGGGCATGTCCAGGAGGGAGCCGATAGTGGCCATCGCATCAGCTGCTTTGTTTCATACCTTGGGAATCTGTTCAAATTGTATGGAGGTGAAGTATTTCTTGAAATCATCCACCATGTGCTTGTAGGGTAACAACTTATCATCCTTGGTTAGAAACTCATCATTAACTTGCCTAATGACTAGCAAGGAATCACTGAAGACTTTCAACTAAGTTATGTGCCACTGTTTGGCAATTTTGAGGCCGGTGAGGAGAGCTTCGTATTCGACCATGTTGTTGGTACACAGGAACGCTATCCTGAATGACTTGGGAATGTAGTCACCCTAAGGGGTAACTAATAAAATTCCTGCCCCCGATCCATTATGTGTATATGATCCATCAAAATATAGTGTCCACATGGGGGTTTCCTCAACTGAAAAAACTTCCTCATTAGGGAATTCCATGATCAATGGGTGAGTGTCACCTAGAGGAGCTTCCACCAACTGATCTGCAATTATTTTCCCTTTGATAGCCTTGTGGTCCACGTTGTTAGAATTGGCTATGGATGCCACCCAAGATCTATGGACCAAATGGAAAGCACAAGAAAGAGAGAAAATGATATGACAAGAATAAACTGTATTCAATGTCATTAATATGATAATGATTATGATTGATTACAAATGAGAAAGACCCCTTGGTTATATAGCCAAGGTGAGAACATAGAAGGGCATAAGATTATGACAAGTGTCAGAATCTTATGACATGAGACAACTAGGAAAACTTATCACTCCACAAAAGGTGGAGAGATAATCACATGATGTGTCCACAAAAGGTGGAAATGATGAGATAATGACATGTCAAGTCCACCAAAAGTGGAGATTCTCCAACAACCTCCTATGTGGTCCCTAAGTAAACTTAACTAAGGTGTAATTATGACCTATATCAAGGCATACAAGACATTTAATTATTAATTCAACACCCCCCTTATGCGCAACTTAGGAGAATGTACACAAATGCAACAATGCAAGATGGGTCCCTGGCCACGAGGGCCATGTTAGGCAACTCCATGTACAAAACAATGCAATCAATGCAATCTCTCACAAATGAGGAAAAGGAGAAAGGTGTCATGGCAAAAACTCCCCCTCAAAAGAGAGATGAAATACAAAAGGTGAAATGCTCTCAATGAAGAATGAGAAGGTAAAAACCCCATGTGAGAAAAAAGACCTCCCCATAAGAGAGAAGTAGAAGAGAGACAAGGTAGCTCCCCCTCAATGTTGAGTCTCTTGCAATGATGGTAGAAGCTCGACATTGAATGCTAAAGATGATCCAATCTCGCCGAACAACGTTCCTCCCCTTAGGAAGAAACAAAACCAAGGATGAATGTAGGATATCAAGATGATGGATGATGCATGATGATTGCCTCAAATATGCTCAAGTGTCTCCATGTCGATGCCGAAAGCTGAACCACTCCAATCAGGCGTTCTAGGCCACACTGCTGAAGAGGAAAATCCAACATCTAGTAGAGAAGAATGTAGAGCACTATCCAAAGACAATGGTATCCCCTCTGAAGACAAAGAAGCCTCCTCCAAATGTTGTCCAAAATAATCCACACTCACGCCAATCTGTGAAGAATGATCATGTAGAGAATGAACAAGAGGGTCAATGTGTTCCCTCACAACAATTGAAGAAGGTGCATCTTCATCAAAGAGAAGATGAATGCTATCAAGAGTGTCCTCCAAATTTGCAAGATGAGACTCCACAAACAAGTCTGAAATACCTATTAGGAAGTCATCCAAAGTAGCCATATCTGGAAGACAATGTATATCCTGCTGCACTGAATCACTAGGAGCCAAAACTGTAGCAACACAAGTATCATCAAGTACAACAGAAGATGGAGGAGATGAAGTGCATGGCTCAAGGACTGGATCTGATGTGAGTATACCCAAGTTCAAAAATCCAAATGTCTCCTCTGAATCATGGTATATGTGATCAACAGTCGAAGAAACGTCGTCATCATCAGAAGCAAACTGTGCAAAGGAATACAACCGAGATGAATGATCAACCACCCCAGTAGCAATGATCTCTCGAGTCTCCAAGTCACGAATGATAACGTAACCGAGGAACTCCACGCTCTTCCTATCTCCTTGTTCATGTGTAATCGAGCAATGGAAAGTAGATTGTCTATCAAATGAGGAACACACAAGACATCCAAAAAGCGCTTTTCCCAAAGCTAATAGATCCCTTCCTAATTAAACTCATGTATGTATTGTTTCCCATCAAGATAGGAGACATAGTACAAGGTTAAAATGAAGAGAAGATAGTATGTGAAGATGCCATGTGATGAGATTCTCCTTAATCTAGAAGCCATCTCCTTGATTTTGACTTGAAATTGAGCACAAAGAGCTTGTCCTATATCCCCGACATTTGACCTTGTCCTTTTAGGACTGCTTTTGAAGTAGAAGGAGAAGAAGATTCACATTCTAGAAGGAAAATCAATGAAATTTTTGAGAAGATTTTTCAACTCATCTATGTCTTATAACAATAATGTTCTTCATGTCCATCCTGCATATGCACAAAATGTGCCCCTCCTTCTAGATGTTTCTCCTTTGGATGATGAGGACTCCATTCTTTATGGCTTGTTCTTTTCTTCTTCTTTGCTTCTTACTCAAGATTATCCATTCTTCGCATCTTTAAACTCATTTGCCACCCTTTCAATGCTTGTGGTTTGGAAGACTTTATTAGACCCATGTTCATTAACTTAGCTTCCTCTTGAATTAGGAGATTTGCAAAGTCATCAAACTTAGGATCAACATATGATGCTCCTATAGAAAGTCAATGGGTATGAAAGCCGTAAAACAAACACCAATACTCAAGACCAAGCTTGGATAACACATTCAGAATCAATTGTAAATCCTCTTTTTCAATAGTGCATTCTTTCAATTGTGTTCTTAGTTGCTTGATTTTGGAGATGTAGTCTTGGATGTGGTCAAAACTTTTAGGATCAAGATTCATCAAATCATTATCAATCTGATAGCCTCTAATCTTATCTGTTTTACCATACAATTTCTCAAAAGTCTCCCATACCTCTTTAGGTGAATTACATGATTCAATATGAAACTGCAAATCAAATGAGACTAATGAACATATGCATCCAAGTGTTTTCTCACGATCAATCTCCCACATTGCCAATTCTTTAGCATCCGTAGGTTTTTGAATTGTGTCCTTTAGATGACCTATTAGACCTTTCATCATGAGATAGTTTGTTACTGATTTTCTCCATGTAGCATAATTATGTGGATTTAGGGGTTCAATTTGAGATCTCCCCATTGCAAGAACACAAACCAAGCAAAAGAATGCAAACAATCACTGCAAGATTACCCCCCAAAATCACTCAATCAAGAAACCCCCAAGAAATATCTGATTTGGCACTTTATATTTAGTGCGTTTACAGTTGCTAGATGCCAAAAACAGCAAGCTAGACTTGATCTTAGTGCTTACAAATGCCAAAATAGGTTACAGGTATCAAGTACAATTTTTGGTACAAAATGAGATCAATCTGATCATACCACTGAGAAGTACACAAAAAATAATGCACTTTAAAAAAAAAATTCACCCAAAAATGTTACCGTAGGAGCAAGATATGGGCTCCCAAAGTTTCAAAAATGAGGACGAAGCAACAAAACCTGTGAGAATATGCAAATTCTGGAAAAACCAGGCACCAAAACTAAAAACTGATCATACCAATGCGTAGAGCACGAAATTCTGGCCCAAATCAAAAAAATTGCTCGAAAAAAGGAGTCAGAATGAGCAAGATATTAAGCTTCAAAGTTAGACTGCAAAATCCAAAATGCAATCCGTGAGGGGGCAAAAAATTCTCAAAGAGACTGCTGACATATTGCTGACGTCATCAATAAACATTGTTAAATTTGACGGTTTTCCGCCCGTCACCAGAAAATGTGACTCCGCCGGAATATGCTTCAACGGAATCTTTCGCCGGAAATTTGTTGGCCGAAATTTCACCGACTGCCGGAATCTGGAATATTCTGTCCATCCGGATTTCTTTGTGCGTCCGCCGGAGTTGAGATTTCCACTGCCGGAATTTGAATAGCGACCATCGGAGTTTGAATAGCGACCGCCGGTGATATGAAATGCCCAGCCTGAATGCTATGGTGGGGCCACGAGTGGGCGGAGTGGTGGCCGCAGTGGCGCCCGCGGAGGTGCCCGGGTACTGCCGCGGTACCCACAGAACTCTGCGGCAGGTACAGTAGTACCTCTTCCGCAGAAATTAAAATTTTTGCCCTTTTTTGAATAAAATTTTTCGGGAAATCACTTTATTTTTTAAAAATTTTTCTAAAATTTCGAAAAATATTTCACCGAAATAATAATAATTTTTTACAAAAATTTGCATCATCGGGGTTCATTGAGGACACTGGGGTCAGATTTCGGTCTTTTGGGCAAAAAATTTACCAATGGATGATTTCGAATCGCATCGCTTTGACAGCCGACTAGGGTTTTGGTCCTTCCGGATGCTGGCTTTTAAGGTGGTCGGATTTGACCCAAAATGCTCCAAAATTGCAGCTACCTTCTGGATCTGGCAACCACGCTTCAGCTTCAAACCCTCATAGATTTGGCCTCATAGCTCCGATTTGGATGAAACAAAAGGCAAAATCGACTATCTCGAACCTTCCGGACACAATGGTGAGCTCAGATTTGCACCAGCAAGCTCGGATTTGAACTTGCAACAAAGAGCCACGAACGGAACCTCCTCAGATCTAGAATCTCTCTTCAGAATAAGACTCTCCAATGGCTCCAAACACGCTCTGATACCATGTTAGAATTGGCTATGGCTACCACCCAAGATCTATGGACCAAATGGAAAGCACAAGAAAGAGAGAAATGATATGACAAGAATAAACTGTATTCAATGTCATTAATATGATAATGATTATGATTGATTACAAATGAGAAAGACCCCTTGGTTATATAGCCAAGGTGAGAACATAGAAGGGCATAAGATTATGACAAGTGTCAGAATCTTATGACATGAGACAACTAGTAAGAGTTATCACTCCACCAAAGATGGAGAGATAATCACATGATATGTCCACAAAAGGTGGAAATGATGAGATAATGACATGTCAAGTCCACCAAAAGTGGAAATTCTCCAACAACCTCCTATGTGGTCCCTAAGTAAACTTAACTAAGGTGTAATTATGACCCAGGACAAGGTACAACACATTTAATTACACCAACACACCGATTCTAAGGTCGAATTCACTCCAGGAGCATGACCTGTTCTAGCCACGCGCCAATCAAAGTGGTTCTAGATAACAGTAATTTCAATGGATCGATCTTGGCTGCATTAATTTTACCGATGCATAAGCATGTAATGCCAAGCTTCCTGTGGTGTCAAAGAGACGAAAGTGTAAAGGCAGGATTTTTTCCAAGAGTAGTTTTAGCTCAGAGCTAACCAACAGTCCTTGAACTGACAGTAGTAGACTGCCCTTTCTTTTCACAACTCATCATGCTGCGCTAACAATGCCCCCAGTGCGACTGAAGTGGCGGAGATGTAGAGCAAGAGGGGCTTGCCAGGAATAGGTGGCATCAATATTGGTGGATGGGCTAAATATTCCTTAATTTTATCGAAGCCCATCTGACACTGTTGGCTCCATCGGAAGGTGGAATCTTTTTCAGAAGATGAGTGAATGGTTGACACTTGTCTGCCAGCTGGGCAATGAACCGACGGATGGACTACATTTTTCCCTGAAGGCTTCTTAACTATTTGAAATTGCGTGGAGGTGGCATGTCCAAGATAGCTTTCACCTTAGCGGGATCAACCTCAATTCCCTCAAGAGATCTTATGAAACCCAAATAACTTTCCAAGTGGGACCCTGTATCACATCTCTTTTCGATTCAAATCGCGAACTTATAATGCTCTTAAACTGCCAAATATCTTCTTTCGTGATGGGTAGATGTTCTCGCTTGTTTTGGGATTTCTCCTAATAGGTCATCAACATAGTCTTCCATGATGATATGGACAGGTCATGGGAAGATGACCGCTTCGCCGTCTCCGATATAATACCCCGCAGATTTTCGGTGACCAAGGTATAACATTGCAGCGTATGCGCCCCAAGGGAAGGCAGTTTCTTGTGTTGGTCTTCGTGCACCAATCTAGTTATACCCCAGAAACCATCCATAAGGGACAACATCTCATGTCCTCATTTAATGCACTCAACATGTCAATATTGGGTAGGGGGAAATCATCTTTTGGGCAGGCTTTGTTGAGATCCTTGAAGTATGTGCAGATTTGAATGTCTCCATTTGGTTTAGCAACCGGCACTATGTTGGAGATCCATTTGGAGTAGTCAATTGGTCTGATAAACCTCGGCCCACAACTTCTCTAATTCCTTCTTGACTAACAACGCAATTTGTGGATGCATCTTGCGGATTTTTTGCTTGACAGGTTTAGCATCTGGGCGGATGTCCAGGTGATGAACCACCAAGGCGGGATCTAAGCCTGGCATGTCTAAGTATGACCAAGCGAAGTTAACAATTCCCTCCTGGAGTAGCTGTGCAAAGACCGGATATTCTTGTTCGGAGAGTGACTTGGCTACATAGGTGATCTTAGGATTTTCAGCAGTTCCCAAATTAATCTCTTGCGTCTCTTCAATCAAAACAAATGATCGGGCAGATAGCTGAGTTCCCATAAGGGGAAGATGAACATCTCCATCTTCCAGCGCCTCTTCGAGGTTTTCGCTATCAAATGCGTCCTTTATTTTTACTTTTTCAAGGTCACGAAGTGCCTCAGGGAGGTTTTCACTAGATGACCATTTGTTATTTTTCTTATTCTTACTTTTGCGACTGGAGTGTTCATCCTCCCCCAATCCCATGAGGTTAACATAGGTATCTGCAAACATACTGACAGGTATGCTAGTTCGTAGGTCCCAATCAATGAGCTCAGGATGGCGAAGGGATAGGCTAATAGTGCAGACGGATAGGCATTCGAACATGGAAGATAGGTCGGCGTGATCGACGTCATCGTACGCACGTATGATGGATTCTTCCTCGGGTATGTCTTCCAATGAGCCATTGTCTATAGCTATACTATTGGAAGTATTAGATGGTGTTTCGGGGCCTTTCTGCTTTCTGTCATACCCAATGCCCACATTTTTTGGTAGCGGAGACGTATCAATGAGTTGTAACCGCCCCTGTTCTTGCTTTCCCAGGCCTCTGCCTTGATAGTTATGCTTTTCCACAAACTTTGTCGGCCAAGGGTACTTTTCTTGGAAGTATTCCTTGAGAGGAGTTTCCGGCTGAGGCTCTTCTCGGTCTTGATACTTGGGGATACAAAAGTGGTGGTAGGGATATTTTTGCCACGGAAGGTGACAGTCTTGTCCGCTTTTGGGGTAGCATGGGAAGGTTGACCATACTCGTGTGGCGATGGTGGCATGGTCACTATATTAAGAGCAGTGTGCATTTCGTACTCACCACACCCTTTGGCAATGATCTGGACTTTTGTGATTGTAGGATCGGTGGAAGATGGAGCGGTTATTACGGTGGATGGTGGATTAATGGGTGATGACCGAGATGCCCCCATTTCGACCCCAGGACAATAATGTAAATGGGGAAACGATGCCTCTAGAGCGCGCCAATATTCGAATGGTTGGGGATCGGCATAGATGGTGACCTCTTGTTCGTTGACTGGGAATTTGAGGCATTGATGGTAGGTGGAGGGCACGGCTTGCATAGCATGGAGCCATGGACGGCCGAGGAGGAGATTATATGGTAAGTCCAGATCAAGGACATGGCAGGTGATGTACTAAACTACCGGTCCCACTTGGACAGGAAGGTTGATGATCCCTTTCGAATTTCTTTCTACATTGTCATAAGCCTTGATTGTAATAATCTGGTTGTTTAAGTCCGCTTGGGTATACCCCACCTGCTTTATGAATTTTAAAGTACACAAGTTGAGGGCAGAGCCATTATCTACCAAGACCCTTTTTATTTTATGCCGAGCGACTACAACTTCAATATGTAAGGGGCGATTGTGATTAGCATCAATGTTGGGCATATCATCGTGGCTGAAGTGTAGTTGGTGAGATGAAGCTAGGTGTCCTACCAAGGCTTGAAACTGTGTAGGATCTATATTATTAGGCACATGGGTTTCCTGTAGGGCTCTATTAAGGATTTCTTGATACATGGGGGAAGACTTGAGTAAATCCAAGATGGAGATATGCGCAGGGGTCTTTCCCAAGTGATCAAGGATATTGTACTGGGAAGTTACAAAACCAGTTAGGCAGGTCTGAGAGGGCTGCCGAGGAGCAGTGATCACGGGCTCGTCGTGTAGTAATGTGGCACATTGGGAGTCTTTAAGCTTTGACGCTATCCTTGGATACGAGGGGTTCCACAACTCAGTAATGAATAATACCCTAGTTGAGGGTACATTCTTATAGCTCATTATTTGTCTTTGCATTATTTTGAGGATTACTATTGGAAGTGCTCAGGCCTTAGTTATGATTTGGGAAGGCATTTTGATAGATCTGTAATTGAGCGTTGGATGACGGAGCTTGACTAGGGTCAACCTTGATGTCACCTCGATCTATGAGATCCTGGACGTAGTTTTTCAGACCTTGACACTTATTCAAAGAGTGTCCTTTGATTTTGTGGAACTCACAATATTCATTTTCCCTAAACCATGCGGGCTTAGGTTTGGATTCATCGAGTGGCTTGGTGACAAGGTACGTGATCGGATAACTGATCTACAATAGTTTGTTGAAGACGACACTCAAGGGTTCTCCTAGTTGAGCATATTGGCGCTTAGTGTTCCCTTGGTTATTTTGATTGGACTGTTGGGGAGGACGGGGCATCCCTTGCGGTACTGATATGGCATTGGGTATGGATTGCTGTTGCTTCTGAGATGTGTTGGCCACGTGGACATGTTAAGTGTCAGTGACACCATCATTTACTGCATTTTTGTTCTTGTTCCAAAAACATGGCTTGTCGTTGAATGTCCTTTCCCTATCTTGGTTATATATTTTGATGTGCCCCTTGGCAACAAGGGCATGCTCAAGGATGGGTCCTTTCTCCACTACCTTTGCGAAAGTGGTGACACAATGTAATTGGAAGTTGTGGGCCATGTCAGGATGAGAGTTCTCCACAAAAAGGGTGACCATATCCTTCTCTTTCAAAGGGGTTTTCATTCAGCTTGCTAGGGCTCGCCACCTTTGGAGGTAGCTAGTAAAGGTTTCCCCTTCACGTTGTTTCTCTTTGAGGAGATCCAGGGTATCAGTATCTTTCTCCAAGTTGAAGGATAAGTAGGAGACGAACCTTTCTGACAAGTCCGCAAAAGATTTTATAGATCCCTTTTCGAGGGTCATGAACCACCCTAGTGCATCGCTTCCCAGACTTTGGGGGAATAGACGCAAGAGATAGTTGTCATTGTGGATCACTTCTTGACACTGGGAGTAAAACTCCCGTAGGTGGGCCTTAGGATCTTTGTTCCCCTTATATTTGTCAAATTTTGGCATCTCAAAATGTTTAGGGAAGGGAATCGATGAGATGGAGGGATCATACGGATATGGGCATAGATGTTCGAACTTGAACGATTGTTTACTAGTCCCTGCCTGGAGATCCTTTACTGCGGCTTTGATTTCCAGGATGTCCGCATTGGCTGGTGTGTCGGACGGGTATTGATGGTAGGATGATTGTGGATTTTGAGAGGATGTTTGGAGATGGGCGTATGGATGAGGAGGTGGCAGCCCTTGTTGATATGCCAATGGACCTTGCTGATAAAAAGGTTGTTGTTGCGAGGCAGAATATGGATGGGCCTGGTAGTTATGGGTGGCATACTGTTGGGAAGTAGGGAGAAGGTGTTGTGGATTGGCTTGCGAATATTGGCGGTGCTGATACGATTGTTGTGATGCCACATAGGAGGGTTGTGGTTGATATTGTTGCTGGTTATAATAGTTGTAATGATGGGGTGGTTGTTGATGCATGGTTGGCAGCTGTGGTGGGCGAGATAGGATGTTATGTGGTGGTTGTGCTTGCGGGTGTAAAAGGGACGCAAGGAATGGAGATATGGTCAAGGCTGAAGGCCGAGGTTGATTTCCTTGCAATTGATGCTGTGATGGTTGTGTTGAAGATAAGGGATTGACCAATGGTTGTTGTTGAGGTGGAGGTACGATTGAGATGTTGTGCGAGGGAGGTTGTTGAATGCTAGTGGGAGTGTAGGCTTGGGGAGGTTGTTGGGACACGAATGACGATGGAGGTGGGATGTTAGATTGGGGAGATTGTTGAGGAATGAATGACGATGGTGGGGGATTGTTAGATTGTGACAGTTGTTGAGGAATGAATGACGATGGTGGGGGATTGTTAGATTGTGACGGTTGTTGAGGTATGAATGACGAGGGTGGTGGATTGTTAGATTGTGACGGTTGTTGAGGTATGAATGATGAGGGTGGCAGATTGTTTGTCCCAGGAGGTGGGGGTAATGCGGCGAAAGGGTTGCCCCCAGTGTTGACAGGAAGTGGGTTCGAGGGGGGTGGTGCCGGTAGCATTAATGGCTGCGGTTGCGGGACGTTTTATGGCATGCCATAGGCAAAAGGATCGTTGGGATCAACGGTTTGGGGGGCTCCCATGACCAAAATGGTGGGATGTGTGGGATTTCCAACGAGATATACGATAGCGTTGCTGAATTCAGGTTGATGCCAACCTCCTACGGAAGGAACGTTGGGGACATACGAGCTACTGGGGATGTCATGTGCACCTTGGGGTACATTAGATGTGGAGGTGCCATACTTGGATAAGTCGACACCTGACGATAACTTGACACCTTTTTCAATCAAGTGAGCCAAGATTTGGTCACCATGTCTTTCGAGAAGGCACTCTATCATTTGTGCATTAACTGGGTTGCTAAAGTGCTCCTCGAATGTGAGCTCGGGTTGATCGGCCATGTTTTCCTCCCCAAGTGCTGACGTGTTTTGACCATCCACATTGGATTGCGATGAGGTGTCGTTGTGGGGATCGTGAGGGATATTAGCACCATAGTTCGGATCTGACGAGATGTTGACTATGTTGGTGGGATTTTGTGGGTTGTTCGATTGGGCATTCAGGGCTTGTTGGTCGGCCATTTTCTTTACCTGTGATCGAGTCTGAACGGGCATGCAAGATGATGAGGTAGATCAAGATATTAGAAACACCTTGATGATGAGAGATTGATTTGATTTCGATGAAAGATTAGTTGACAACGATTGATTAGGTCGACGTGGATTGGCTTGATGGAATTGGATTGGATTGATTGGTAGATATTGGATTAACCTAGATTCTGGGTTTTGATCTGAATAGGTTTGATGATGTGGGGATCAGATCGATCTGATGATTAGGATTGATGTGATGATAGATACGATGAAGACCGAGATCCACAACCGAGTTTAAGAAGGATCCTTGGTAACACTAGGTATTGATTAAAAGGTGGATGTATGATAACGACACCGAATCCAACTTGAGATAGAAGCAGATTGATTGGGTTGAAAAGGATAACTAACCTAAGACGGATAGCAATCCTAAGCCAGCTATGATGATTGTGATTAGGGATGAATACCTAGGTCAACTTGGATGACAACTCCAATGGGGTTTATATGGAATAACGGAGATCGGAGATGAAAGCATGTCTAGGACGGATGGGGAGTGCCTCAAGATGGATGAATGGCTCTCGAAACAAACAAAGGACTGTTCAGGAAAAATGACCCTTAGAACGAAGGGATGGGGGCTCAGAACGGGCGTTCAAATGTTTGTTTTGGGATGCCGACAGGTCGATTCAATGTTCAAAATAGAGGGACAATAGTAGTGATGATATAGGCTAGTCAAAGAGACGGGGTCTACGAAATTAGGGCAGTCCCTTGCGAGGGGCCAGTGCACCCTTGCACTAGGGCAGGTTTGCTGCTGCACGGGACCGTGCACTTGCACTGGGGCGAGATCTGCCATAGCACGAGATAGGTTTTCCGAGATAGGTCCAAGAGTACGCCAAAGGATAGCTTAAGCTTGATTTTTTTTTTGATGGATGGCAAAGGCAAAGGACCCCAAATTGTAGCAATCATAAAAGACTTGGCCAAGCTGATAATCAGTTTTTGCACAAGAAAGAAAATTCAGCAACACAACCCTAAAATTAATAGAAAGGGGGATAGTCAACAAAGTCTTCTACTCTAGGATGCACATGGTTTCTAAGGAGTCCTCGATATACACCCGGTACGTGAGGCCCAAACCGTGAACACCAACCCGTTACAAGCGTGAGTCGGGAACCTTAGCGAGATACTAAAGGCTCGGACCAGCTCTTCACGTCATCCCGATGCTTCGCCTATTACAACATGGTTGGATTGAAATCTGACTTTCACTCTCCCCTTTATATACTGACGATACGGCGTGGTTGGAATAGTCCCTTGGGGTGATGAAATCTGTGGGAGTCCCACTAAGAAAGTAAAAGGGTGACTCAAAAGGACACAGGTATGATTTCTAAATCACCCGAGGATAGCAAATGGTGCGAGTTGGATGCGTCAAATAGCTTCCCAAACATGCGAAGCAAGTTTATTGACACCTTTAAATTAAAGCTGTGTTCCTATTTGCAAAAAGACAATTAAAGGAAAACTTAGAAATTTTACCTTCTAGAAGGGCGATGCCACTCTGAGGGACACATCCGCCACTCACCATTGGGGCCAGTGCACTTACTTCAAGACAGTCCACCCTTCCAGGTGGGGCGGGTCCACCCTTTGGGTGGAGCTGCAGTGCCTTGCCCAGGTGGAATAGATGCCTTGTCTGAGACTAGTCCGCCCAGCTGCCGGGGCAGATGCTGCCACTCCGCGATGATCCGCCCACTCTGGCCAGACCCGGTCGCCCACCCCAGGACCAATCCGCCCTCCGGGGACCCGATCCACCAAGGGAGACAGTCGCCACTGTAACTTGGACTGCAAAGTAAAAAAGCAACAAGCCGTGAAAGAAAAGGGAGCCGTTGCTTGGAATCCCCCTTTAGGCGTGCAAAAATGTGATAAAATTGAATGTAGGCGTTAATGAGCAACAAGTAAAAGAGTACAAATAAACACCAAAACAACCTACACCTCAAGATTAGCCTAAGTTGGAATCGACACAAGATAAAAAGCAACAAATGGAACGTTATACCTTGCGTTGAATCGATCCTTTGGTTGGCCCTTCGATCTTTGATGTGTATGCTCCTTGGATAGCACAAGATGTGAGATATGGATACAAATGATGCTTGAAACATGAAAATAGCTAAGTGTTGGTTGAGAAACAAAGCGCAAGTTTGGCTAGCACAAACTGATCATATCCCAAAATGAGGAGAAAGAGAATTGTTTATAGGTTTGAAAGAATTCCTAGAAATGGAGGTCGAATTGACCACCAAAAAATCAGAATGTAAGGCCTTCAAGGTGAGTTGAACTCTGAGCCCTCACATCCTTGACATGTAACATGTGAGATAGCCTAAAAGGTGAAGTGGACATGAGGTGGAAGAGAAGGACATGACATGGAGAGGGTACAAAGTACCTTGGATTGGACAAGATCTCCTCATAAAGGGGTCCTTGTCCCCGTAATTGAGAGGACATGTGGGAATTAAAAATTCCTCAAATATTCTCATGGGGATGAGAGAAAGAATAAACAATGAATAGAGGACATGTGGGAAGAAGTGAAGGAATTAAAAATTCCTTTTGGGTGCCTTGGGGGATTAAAAGGTGAATTAAAAATTCACATGGGGAAGGGAGATTCCTTGCCCAAAAGGAGAAAGCCTTTAATAAGGTTGACTCAAGGACATATGCCATAAGTGCGATGAGGATTAGGTTAGGCTAATCAATTGATTAGAGTTGTGCAAGTACTCAATTAGATGGACTAATGACTCATTAGAAGCAAGTGGGAAATTATGGAGGATGTGACCTTAATGATGATTAAGGGTGTGCACATGCTAACCCTAGTTAATTAGAAGAAGATGAAGTAATTAAAATGGATTAGAGACCAACTTGTAAAAGTTGGAGGATGTGACTATGAGAGAGAAAAGAGGAATTAAAAAATGAATTTTAATTCAAAAAGGGAATATGACTAAATTAAATAAAAGGGTATATTTATTTAATTTAGAGGAAGAAGAGGGGTAAAGCATTAAATTAAATACTTTAGGACCCTTGTGCAAGATGCAGGGTATTAATTAAACAATTGGCTTAATCAATATTGACAGAGGGGATGAGCAATCGGATGAATAAGGGGACGCGTTTGATCATATGGAAGTGATCAAATTGGACATCTACATGGTGTTATGAGTTTATGAGCCTATCAAACTATAACCATAATTCGATAGTTTTGGTACTATCTTTTCTCTTGGAGGGTGTTTTAAAAGTAGGATAATGTTAGGAAACCTGTGTTTCAACCTTTCTCCTAATATTCAAAATATTAAAAAAATCCATTTTTTAGGCTCTAGAATAGAAAGTATCAATTTTTTGGTTGTAGAGGTCACTTTAGGCCCCAAAAATAATTTTAGATTGTTCATTATCACTTTCAAGGTTTCGTAGTGTGTATATCCCTTTTACCTCTACAATTTAAAAAATAAATCCCAAATACCTTACAAATAAAAAGTTATGGCCTCTAGAAGTTGCACCTCCCATATTGAAAATGTAGAAATATCTATTACACATAAGAGAGCTATGATAGGGACTCACACTTAATGAGAAACTTATGGCACATATTATGACACATAATAAAGTATATTTTAATGGAGATAATCCATCCAAAATGGAATTCCCAAGTTGGTGAGTGGATTATGGTGAGCTTATGGTAAGTATAAGGAAAATGTCATTTTAGTATATGGACTCATCTTGGGGTTTGGGTGTTGGATATGTAATTAAAGATTTAGGTGTCACATTTTGGGTGGTTTTATATCATTTTTTCCTAATTACCATTTGGTGATTTAATATATTATATATCATATTTATTGGGTGTTTGAGATGAAGGTTTTGATAAATACTTTTTTAGGTTTTGTTATGCTACCAGAATTATTCCAAATTTTTATCTGGTGATACTCATATAAAGGCTTAGACTTTACAACTTTATTATAAACTTTGGTTATTGAATAATACATTGAGTTTCTTTTGAGTGTAGTATTTTTCTTGAAAATATTTTCCTCATATAAGTCATTATGTTATCGTATATTTCTTTAGTGTCTATTTTCTTGTAAATATGTGATTAGTTTAATTTTTGCACATATATCCTCTCATAGATTAGTTTAGGAAATTTATTTCACACCTCTAATTTATTTTAGGTTCAAATTATGGGGGTCTATAGTGTTGGTGTGAATAAATATCTTGTACATAGTTAATTTACTCGCTAGGTAATTAGGGACATATTCACATGTTAAGTTTACTCAGGATTATGATATTCTTTCTAGAAGTCTTAGTTGGTTTTTCTAGAACTTATCTTATCTAGCTTGTAATGCTTGATTCTTAGGTAGTTAGGTTGTTAGTTGTCTCATGTTATAGGATTAAGACACTTGTCATGATCTTGTCTAATCCTATGTCTCACCTTGCCTTTATAAGCAAGGCATCTCATGTAGATTTACATATTGAATCATAGATTCAATCTTGTAATATTTCATCCATTATTGCAAATTTATGCTCTTGCTTTTCTCCTTTGTAGAAGGTTGTTTTTTATTTTGTTGGTGATCTTGGAGGCTTGAGTCCTTGAGTGACTCTAACATGGTATCAAAGCTTCAGATCTGCAAGCCCCTTTCTCAGATTTGGGAGATAATTATGCTTCAATTTTTTGATATGGTGCAAATCTTGGGGGATCTTGAAAAGTTGAGTATGCTCCTCTTGTGTAAATGATGACCCAAAGAATTAGAAAAACTTGATAGAAATACCAAATTTGGGGTTTTTTCTTTGTGGATTTGTATTGCAAGTTCATTTTGGAGCATGTTTATGTAAATCTAAGCTCACTATTGAGTTCAAAATGCCCAAGAAATTAAGATCTAGCTTTTATTTCACCCAATTTGGCCATTGTATGATATAGTTGCAAACTAGGGTTTGAAGCTTAGATTCGGTGAACAACTTTTTACTAGAGCATTTATATCCCAAATGGATGCTTCCATTGCATTTAGATGACCCAAAAACCCCTATTTTCATATGAAATTTGTCCATTTTTTACGAATTTGGTAATTTTTTATTTTGCTAGGAGGATCATCACTATAGGTCAAATTCAACATTTAAAAAAAAAAATCATAACTTTTGATTCAAAAATCATATTTTGATGAAGATATCATTGGAAAGCTAGTTATGAGAACTTTTCAATGGTGTAGGTTATTTTTCATAATTTTTTGGTTTTTACAGCTTGAAGTCATATCTTGTTTTTCGGCCTCCAAGCTCATAACTTTTTGCTCCACTCCATTTTTCTCAATTCTTGTGGCATCAAGAAGGTATTGAGGAGCACTTTAGTTTTATTTATGCCCTTTGTGTAGATTTATTTCTATAATTTCAATTTTTTAGTTTGAAGCTGATTTGGTATATACATTGTTGTAAATTTACAAAAAAGTGTCAATTTGTTTAGGACAAAGGGGATATTTTCTTGTATTGTGAAGGGAATTTGTTGTTCCTCTATTGTACTTTCTAATTTTCTCATGGATTTTCTAAAATGTGTACTTCTAACTGCATACAACTATAATGCATGGAAATCACAAATGGGGATGTTATTGTTAAAATTGAAGTTGCAAGGATTCACATTTGGCCAAGATCCAGAACCCACAGGAGCTGCAAAAAGAAGAAAATGGTTTGATAGAAGGAATGAAGCACTTGGTACTCTTATTTTTCAATTTCTCCAAATCTTAGATATCATGTTGCATCTTGCACACATCCTAATCAAGTTTGGACTACTTCAGAGGGTCTCTATGGTAATCCAGATAAAATGAGGAAATTTAAGTTGGAGAATGAACTAATGGGTCTAAATCCTTCAAATTTTGACAATATCCACGACTTCTTCTCTAAGCTCAATTCTCTAATATTACAGTTATCTAATTGTGGGGTCACTAAAGAGGATGAACAATTGATTGTTTCTATTCTTGCTAAGCTTGGTCCTAATTATTCAGTGTTTGTTTCTACATTTTATGCTACAATGGATACCCTTGGCAATGAATACAAAATGCCTTCTCTTGATGAATTTACAACTCAACTCACAAGGGAAAAAGAAAAGTTGGTACACATGGGCACATTTAAGTTTTCCACATCTCATGCTCTTTTTGCAAATGATACAAAGGCTTCAAGTGGCAAAGGTAAGAAGCAAAATAAGGACCCCAAGTCTAATTATGAGCAAGGTAAAGACTCTCCTTCACATAGCACTCCCGAGTCCACTCCCTCTTCTAAAGAGGATTCATCTAAAAAGAAGTTAAAATGTGCATATTGTAAAAGGATAGGACATGATGAGCATAGATGTTATAATAAGAAGATTGATTAACTCACACACCTTCTTCAAAATAATAATATACAGTTTCCCTAATTAGTGTCCTCTTCTTCCACATCTCAATCGGCAACAGTTCATCTTCACAGTCAAAGAACATAGGATCTACAATTGGGCTACACAAAATGAAAAAACAAGCACTTTTGGAGTCTACATGTCCTGAATCTACTAGATGGCTTCTTGATTCAGGGGCATCTCATCATATGGCATAATCTATGTGAATTCTCTTCTTTTGAGCCTTGTAATTAACCTCATATTTTGATGGGTAACAATACATATATGCGGGTAAGTGGGAAGGGTTCTATAGACATGGGAGAGGGAACTTTGAATGATGTACTTTGTGTTCCTTCTTTGTCAACTAATCTCCTTTTTGTTTATCAAATTATCCATGGTGGTCAAGGTAAAATAGTTGAGTTCACTCCTGATAGATTGTACATAAGGTACTTGGAGACTATGGATATTATTGCTATCAAAGTTATTGATCATTCATCTCACTTGCATTCCTTTTCACATTTTTATTTAGAAGGTGATAATTTTCCTTTGACTACATATCACACTCCTTCATCGAGTGTGAATCACATTTTTTAGGAGAAGTTTGGTCATCTACACCTTGGTATTCTAGAGACTAGTGTTGAGCTTTCTACACCTCCCACTCCTTATTCTTTAGCTATCAATGCTTCTATTCAATAGGATGATCATAATTTTTCAGATCTTGCTTTGTAGGATGAATATTTGACAAGTATTTCTAACTTGTTTGTGGAGTCTCATACTAAAAATTTGGAGGAGAAACTTGAGGGGGTTTCTCTCCTCTTCGATAGTAGTTTCAACACAATTGTTATCACATCTTCTTTATCTTTGGAGATTGACATTCATGAGTATCCCCATTCACTTGATTTGTCATGTTTCTTGGTTGAGTTTGACCATGATTTTTGTTTTATCTTATTCAAGCATGGAGACTCCTACTTAGTTTTCAGAGGAATACATTTTGAGATTCCATCCTTCCTCCTCTCAGTTGGACATGGAGTGGATTATTCATCGACCTATGGATTTGTTTCTTCCTAAGGGAAGATGTGTTGCTTGGAGGCATTGGATTGTCTTTTCTTTTCAGGCATTCTTCATCGGGATTGGAGATTCTACATTGTGGGGGGATATGCTATCTCTCGCTTTCCCTCTTATGGGGTTTCATTGATTGTATATACATGATGGATGTAGTCCTTGGGGGCTTATCATTGAGTCCTCCATGTACATCATCTTGTTTGTTTTTTTTCTCTCTTTTGGAGAGGATTTTTGTCCCACTGGGATTTCTCCTTTTCTTCATTTGTGAGAGATTGATATTATTGATTGCATTTTCATTGTAAATGGGTACCTAACATGGCTTAGTAGTCAGGACCCATATTCATAGTATTTTTCATAGTTTGCATAATAATCTTCTCCCTAAGTTGCACTTAAGGGGAGCATTGGTGTGAATAAATGTCTTGTACCTAGCTAATTTACTCACTAGGTAATTAGGGGACATATTCACATGTTAAGTTTACTTAGGATTATAATATTATTTCTAGAAGTATTACTAGTATTTTCTAGAACTTATCGTATCTAGATTCTAATACTTGATCCCTAGGTAGTTAGGTTGATAGTTGTCTCATGTTATAGGATTAAGACACTTGTCATGATCTTTTCTAATCATATGTCTTACATTTCCTTTATATGCAATGCATCTCGTGTACATTTGCATATTGAATCATAGATTCAATCTTGTAATATTGCATCCATTATTAAAAATTTATGCTCTTGCTTTTCTCCTTGGTAGAAGGTTGTTTTTGGTTTTGTAGGTGATCCTAGAGGCTTGAGTCCTTGAGTGACTCTAACATATAAAAATGAATGTTTTATGGTAGGGATCCAAGGAATTGCATATAAATGAAAGATGTATTTGAAAGGGGAATGACTGGTCTAGGGATTCTCATGTTGAAGGGATATTTTACATGGGGATTTGAGGATCCCATGATTAACATGTCAAAGGTTACATTTGTAAGAGGGATTGATGAATCAAGAGTTGGAATGTAATTTAAATAATTTTAACTTTTTACACTAGTATTAAGTTTTCTAAAGGTCTAAGGTCAAATATTTAGTGAAAGGGATGTAGAGATGTTAGTATGTAAAGGATATGAACTTGTTTTTTGTCCTAGGAAGGACAAACTATGGGATAGTAGGGAAGTAAGGAAGGAGATCCTTACAAGTTTATTTAAAAGAAGGGAGGTTGGTAAGGAAATCCCAAAGGGTCAAGAAGATGGAAACATGAAAAGAAGTGAGGACTAAGACTAAAATATACCTCACATAAATAATGGGGTTCAAGATTTAAAGATACCTAATCAATGAAGGGGTGAGGATTCAGATTTAGAGATACTAGATACAAGAATGAGTGGGAACTGGGATTTGGAGATACCTAATATAGCAAGGAGTTGGAATTAAATAAATTAAGATACTAATACTAGAAAGAGTTGGGGATTATGGATTAGGCATTCTTGATGCTAGAGTAATGAGGGAAAGGAGAAGCCAAAAATTAGGATACTCAAGATTGGTGAATAAGTGGTCATTCGGCTTCTAGGTTCTATGATACCAAATACCCTTTAGGTATGTTGGTAGAGAGAATTATAGAATCCCATGATATATTGGAAGTTTATACTTGAGGATGTGGCATCATAAATTATCACTCTTGATAATTTCACACTAGGTTTAGCTCCCCCCTAAGTTCTTGAACCCAATTGTGCTCTTAAATTGCCCATTTTATGATAATCTTCAAAAAAATTAGAATTAAATTGGGAAATTATTATTTAATTTTTATTTACTAACAACAAAAGACCCAAAATAGGTTTGGTCTAGGGCACCATCACCCTTGAATGGCATATTTTGGCCCCAATTTAAATATATTATTATTGACATTTTATTATTTAAAATTCCAATTTCATTTGTCGACTTTTGATTATTAATTTTATGAGAATTAAAGAAATGCACATAAATACAAGTCATTTTCACCATTTAAAATCCTAGCAACTTGAAATCACATTTGATCATCCTAAAAAGAAATCAAGAGAAAAATTAGTAGAGTTTTATAACACTTATTATCAGACAAGCTTCATATTTGCAATGCATCAAGTTTTCATGTGAGTTTGTTCATGTTTATATTCTTTTATTTTGTGTGTACTAAAGCTTGCAGGATATTCAGTCAAGCATCCAATTTTCCTTGAAGGTGATGAGTACAATGACCTTATCCCATCAAGGAAAGAAGATACGAGTGGTAACTTGCATCACTTGTCAATTTATCATTCATTTATCAATTTGTCTTTGCCTGACTAAGGGTAAGAAATCTTTTTATATCATCATAGTTATTGTGGAGGTAGAAATACTAAAATAGGGTTTGACTAACCTTCACCCTCTTCTTTGTGTGTTGGTTATGGATTTGAAGCAGATTTGGAAAAGTATTGAAGACCTAATTGCAAGATCTAGCATTCAAGCCTTCTACCTCAACAAATTAGGGAAAGTGGAATAAAATACTAGCATATGAAGTTCTAACATTGATTCTAGAAAGGAAGAACCTATAGACTGTGGCCATATCATATCTGAATTCTAATTTTGAAGATTTTCATTTCTAGGTCTAGGGCATTAGTGCCCTTGTCTAGCCAATCCAAGCTCAATTTTATATGTCATGTTCCTTTGTTTCTTCACTCTACTACTCTATACTTTGTTTCAAGTTTTGTGTTCTATGTTTTCAATAATCTCATCAATTTGTTGCATTCTCATAGTTGACCTAGACCTGCATATTTACATTCTCAAATTAATTCAATCATTAATCAATTAATCAATCAATCATCTCCAACAAAGAAAGAACCAAAACCCTAATCTATCATTTTGTGTTTGTGATCATTTTTTGTTCCTTCCCCATGTGATATAGGAGAAAGTGTAGATTAGATCCTAGATCCATTTTTTCCCACATCTTAGATGATATTCAATACCATGGGGATCAAAGTTCAAGGACACTAATTCCTTCAGATGGAGTGCAAGGAGGGAAATAGAACTATAAAGTACTAAAAGAAATAACGGATCAAGAAGTGGGGTGTGGGGAATTTAAGGTAAGTCATGTTAGTATAGGAAAGTTTGAGATTTTGAAGTGTGATGAAAATTTAGACATGGGTGTGACACTGCTGGGTAGACAAGTAATTATATCCCCTTAAGGTCAAGGCATGGAGGTGCAAGGAATTGGGGGAATGACAAAACTTTCTTTAAGGGATGAGAAAGCCCAATGTTTGAAGCAAAAAGAACTAGGTTATTAAGGAAATGAAGGAAATGACACCAAGGAAAAGGAAAACCTATAAATATGTAGAAGGTGAGGGATTAGGAAAATAGGGAAGTAGGGATGGAGGAAATGCAATGTCAATAAGAGAAATCCTAAAATCCTAATGGTTAAGGAAAAGTAAGGATTTAGGGAATGAGAAATCTATGGAAAAGGTACCAAGGCAAGGGAAATCATATGAACTTATCTAAGCCAAGACATTGATCCAAACACCCTCATACTTTTTCCATTTTGTGGGGTTAGGAATAAGAAAAATAAAAAAATTACAACTTCTAGGAAAGTGGTAGCAAGTTCTAAAGGGGGATATTGCATACAAGAAGAAAAGTGATGGAGATAATAAGTACAATAATGACATTTATAAGTCTCGTGCTAAGCCTAAGGTGAAATATTGGAATTATGGTCATAGAGGTCACATCAATAAGGATCTCAAGTTTAAGAAGAAGGTTAAATCTTCTAATAGGCCCCCTAGTAATGATGACTATAGTAGTGATGCTCTTACATCTACTAATATTATCATTGATTATTTATATTTGATTAACTTAGGTGCATAATATCATATGCCTCCTCATAAGGAGTAGTACATAAATTACAAGGAGTGTGATGGAAGACATATTTCCCTTAGTGATAATAGCTCTCTACAGATATTTGATCGATGAAAGGTGAAAATTTATTTTATAGATGAGAGAGTGAGTACACTCTCTAATTTACATCTAGCTAATATGATTGAATCTAATTTGCATTTCATTTTAAGTGAAAATGTTGTATGTTGGTTATAATAAATTTAGTATTTATAAAGGTGTAAGGCATGGTACTCCATTTAAGGCTAGAATCATCAAATTTATGCAACTCTACTTGTTGAATTTGAATTAATTTTTCTATGGCACTTGATTGGTTTAGTCATATTAAAGAAAAGGGATTGAAAACTTTGGTAAAAAAGAACATGATTGAAGTTATATTAGATTGTTTTGTTGTTTTTGGATTTTATCAACATTGTGTACTTGGAAAGAAAGATACCATTTACTTTTATTCAAGAATTTATAGATTAAGATATGTTTTTGAAGTGATCTAGATAGTGATTTCTTCAATTGTGTGTGTTGGAGAATGCCAAGATCTGAAAGCATGAAACAACCTTCCACAAGTAAACAAAATATGAGCACAATTTTATCTCTATCAATACACAAATGAAGAGTGTATAATACAATGATGAATCCTTACATATACCGGAAAGGATAAGGAGATAGGAAGGTAGGACTCAATAACTCACTAACCCTCAAAAGGTGCAACACTTGTGAGCTCTCTTGACAAGTGTGTGAACAAGTGGCAAGTATGCATGTAATAGGTGTCTTAAATGATGAGGACACATGTATCAATGCTATGAAGTGAGACTTGATCAATGTGAATAGGACTCTCCTAGGTAGGATAAATTTTAACTAGCTTGATAAAGTCACTATTTAAACCATCACCCCCCCTTAAGTGCAACTTAGTGGATATATGCAAGAATATGAGTCCTAGATACTAGGCCATGTTAGGTACTCATATACAATTTTTTATTTAAATTGGAGTAAAGGAGAAAAACCTAGTGGGAAATAAAAATCCCTCTCCAAAAGATAAATGGTGCAATGAAATGAAATATACAAGTGAATAAGATAGAATAAGGACTCATGATGACCCCCCGAGGACTACTTCTATCAGATAAGTACAAGAATGTTCCCCCCATAGGAGAGAAAAGAGAGAAGGTCTATGTAACCCCCCAAAAAAATGTGAAGTAATGAGCTCCATGTGAGGAAACGCTTCTTCCCAAAACTAATAGAAGAGAAACCATGCGATATCCCATCAAAATGATGCATGTGGTGTTGGTAGATGCTCAAAACTGGATGTTAAAAATGATCCACAATCATCGAACAACATTTCTCCCCTTGGGAAGAAATAACACCAAAAATGTGTGCAAGATGACTTCCCATTCCTGATAGGAATATGCAAGAACTAAGATGAAAGTATTTGAGTTTCACACATGATCCAAAGACTTATATGTTTCCCATGATGTCTTTGAATGACGCTCAATGATCTCCAAGCCAATGTTGATAAGATGGATCAAGTACCATATAAGATTTAGGAACAAGGACCATAGATGTATGGTGATAACTAGACCGATGAGAATTTGGCACTGCTACAACTGATGTCAACATACATGATGAATGAGTCAAATAAGTCAACTCATAAATATTTGCACAATCTATCATGATAGAAGATAATGTAGGCATGGAAAGAGAAATATCCAAAGATGACAATGATGATGCAACTTCATTGAAGTTGACATCATAGATAAGATGGATATCCTCAATGGTTTCATTCAAATCTACAAGGTAGGATTCTTCAAAAAAAGATGTGATGTCTAGTAGATATGCATCCCAATGTGGTGGATCTGGAATGATGATAACAATACATCTTGATGCAAAGAATCACTAGAATCCATGGAAATATCAACGCTAGATTCATATGTAGCAATATGTGATATGGAAGATGAGATCTCAATGTAAGCCATGCGACTACATTTTTCATCCCTAAATGATGGTGTCTCACAAGATGTCTTAGTGAGATATTTTTTGCAAGCTCCAATAGGATTTGGATGATTTTATGTGACATATGAGGATAAAATTCATTGACATATTGATTTCTCCCACAATATTTACACTCTTTTTTTTGCATTTTCTTGACATAGTCTAATTATAAACAAAATATCAATGCAATGCAAGATTAACCCCCCAAAATGATTAGCACTCAAACATAGACCCCCTAGAATGATGTGCAAGAGAATTAAAACTTGTGTGAAGATTGGATGTCAAATTGATCATTTACAATGCATTACAAAATGAGCTATCCAAATCTAAAAAATACAAGAAAATTCAAATTCCTTGTGAAATTCTAATATGTGTCAAAAATATTTGTGAAATTTTGATAATCAGGGTGAAAGTTATGCCTCATCAAAATTATCTTATAATGATGACTTTAGAGGCCACAAAATAATATTAAACAACACAAAATTCAAATCATCTCAATGCCAAAATGTCGACAATGAAATAACTTTTCATGATAACTATTCACACTTGAAATTTCAACTCTCTATTTGCAAGTTATGCAAAAAAGAACACTAAATGGTTTGTAAACCATTAGCTATGAGCAGAAATATTAATAAAAACTAACAGTTACAATGAAAGACAGTCGAACGTTAGATTGTTATCAATAATAACAAAGGCTTAAACAAATAGTGTTTTGCAGTGGGAAACACTTGTCATGAATTGATAAGTAGGAGGTATTTTCCACAGGGTGTCAAATTATGATATTGCTATCACGATTCAACCGTGCAATTTTACAAGTCAAACTCATTGACCTATGCGTGGAGAGGACGTTGACAAAGTCCAAGTGAGAGACCACTTGCGTGTGGGAATCCGTAATCTTGTTGTGCTAGGAGGTGGCAATCAATTGAAGCCCGAGTGAAGGGAAAGAGAGGTGTAGAGACTACATGGAGAGATCGTTGAAGGAGTTTGTTTGGAGAGAACCACTATGTGTTCCTTTTGTCTACCTCTCCAACAAGAAACAAGCTCCAAACCCTCAAAAATCCTGCTCGTCTTCAAAATTAGGTTGCTTTCTAGACTAGAGAACATGCCTTACAAATGGAGAAGGCAAGCAAATGCTAGTATGGTTGATGAGGGTAACCATGTAAGTACAAGTCGAAGTGGCCTTCAAAGGTCTTGCAAATGTAGAATGTCGAGCTCTGTCAGGAAACCAATCACAAGTAAACCTTCATGAACAAGACAACAAGAATTTGCGCTAGTTACTTTCTTAATTCTATGGAATCCAAAGATGGTGCATGGTCAACAACATGTGAAACCCTCAATTTTGGACAGGCAAACCAAATCTTTTGATGTGAGCTAAGTGATAGGACTATTTTTCCCTCTCTTTTCCACACTCGTATGCCCTTCATCTGCCTTTTTTTCTCCCCTCTATGTACCATTCCCCACACAATTCTTCTTGCTTGAGCAATTTTTGCCTGCACTCTCCAAATAAAGCCTCGTTTACTCTCATCCTAAGTAAAAATGTGTCATCAATCTGTCCAAAACCTTGTCTTTATGGTGGGTTGTGGGTCCTCTGTACCATGACTTGCCCACGCTTCCCCTTACACATGGAAAATTAGACGAAAATATTGGGAAGGACAGGGTTTCCATGCTTTATTAATGGCAAGGCCTTGTTTTCTCCTCGCGCCCTCTCCTCTTTAATGCAATTACAGGTTGTCATAATCTTTTCTCCCACGAGCACTGTCCTTTTGGTCGCTCTTTTCATGTAAAAGCCTGGACAAGGATGCCATGCCTCATAATATAAGGTACACCCTCCATTAGGTGAGAGGATTCAGTAGTTGAGCACGCTAACTTTGCGTGTTTCTAATTATCCTACGTGGAAATTCCAAATCACTACCCATTTTTTACAGCAGCTTATTTGGCAAGTCCCCTGCTTGTAACTAAGGTTTCAGGGCCACATCATCAAATATGATGCCACATCAGCATATTTTTTAGATCAAAGGAATACATTTTGTTTAATTATGGGTAGTCATCATCAACATTAACTTTAAAGTCACAACTATTGGTCCAATATTGGTAAAATTATTGGGCATTATATAAACAACTTTCATAAACATGTTTAATTTATTTATTTTATTGACCATTCAATGTGAAATGGTCTTGTTGATGGGGATGTGACACCATTGTAATATCCAAATCTTTTGTGTGGCCATTATAGGGATCATCAAATGAAAATGTGGAGGAATAAAGTGTTCAATAGTGTAGAACAAAGCTAAAGGGAAAGAAGTCATGCATAGATGTTAAAAGCCCTCTGAATAGATTGAAAGGGCATAAGGAAACTTCAATGTACTTTTGAAGGCATATGTATGGCATCAAATTAGAGTTAACTCTTATGCAAGTAATTATAGTACAATAAAATATGGTGTAGGTGTTTGTGTTTACAATATACAAGATATTGGTTAAGTGTTGTAAAATGAGAGCGAGGGGCAAGGGAATGCACAATCAGTAACACTTGAAAAAAAGCATGGCAATCCTCATCCTAGAAACACTAGCCAATCCTATGCACCAAATGGGAACAAATGTCATAGAATCCTCATCCTAGAAACACTAGCCAATCCTACACACCAAATGGGAACAAATGTCATAGAAAAATAAACAACATGTCATTTTGGGGTGACCTACATATAAACTTCTACATAGCCAAGCTACAAACTTAGCAACTTGTTTTAAAGTTAAAATCCTTGCATAGTGTATGGTGCACTTATGAGGAATGCAAACTAGCATGTGTTTGACAAATCTAATTGTGTACCTTTGTGCAACATCCATAAGGTATTATATTTGAATACATTAGCAGGGGTGATTGCTATAATAGGCCATAATCGTTACATAGGAATGAAGACACCTAAGTAACATTTCAAAGGGACCAGCAAGCATGTCTTCATGAGAATGTTATTTGAATCCAATTGATAGATGATGAATTTTTGTAAGAGCCTTGAAAATCATTAAGGTTCCTTGTGCATAAAGAATGAGATGGCATGTGCGGGGAAAGGGTCGTGATGTTGCCTTAAGAAGTTCCACACTACTATGTCCCATGTAGTGTTTATGACTCAAGCCATAGATGTTGACCTTAAGAAGGAAATTTGAAGATTGTGGTGTAGCATTTTATGTGTTTTATTTGTTGATAACCAATATGTAGACCATTTATGAATTCATGGAGTCCACAAAAAATATAGTAGTGTTTATGACTCATGCCATAGATGCTAACCTCAAGAAGGAAATCTTAAGATTGTGGTGTAGCATTTTATGTGCTTTACTTGTTGATAACCAATATGCAGACCATTTATGAATTCATGGAGTCCACAAAAAATAGAGGAAACCTCACAAGTGACTCATTCCGCATTGTCCAATTGAACAGTCTTATCGATGGTTTGTGACTGGCTAGAAAGAGTGGTTAGGCAAAGTGGACCCTCTGACCACAAAGCAACTTTAAAACTTTAAATTATTTTAACTCTTTCACCCAAAAACCTATGAGTAAATATGACATCATAGAATTTTAAATTAAAACTAGATATTACAATAATATCATTTACAAAAAATAGTCATAGATAAAACCACAAAATCAATGCCTTGATTTAATAAAGAAGAACAAAAATTTGTGTGGTTATATTTTGGATTCTATTGTATCCTATTTGTTTTGTTCTCTACTATATTGATGATGATCAAAAACGTTGATACAAAACAAATACAACACAGTGAAAACCAAAAATAACTTAATGGTATGCGTCTTGCTTCTTCTCTATATGACGTATGGAGAGAGGCTTCCTTTCTTTACACGTCACATAGAGATGGAAGGGGGGGAGGGGGAGGAGTGGAGGCTGTGATTGGATTCGCTCCTTGGGTCTATAAGTTTGTTATTGATAAAGGTGAGGACCCTTCTCATAGTTGTGTGTGGGACCTAACCTTTATCAATGACCAACCTATTGGCTTTTGCTCAGTTTATGCTGCAAACTCTGTTAAAGAGAGAGTTGAATTATGGGACTGGATGACTAATAACCTCCCTAATGTTGATTGGGTTATAGGTGGTGATTTCAATATGGCAGAACATCATAATGACTATAGTTGGATCAACCATATCAAGTTGAATAAGGAAGAATTTGACAAGTGATTGTTATGTCGCAATACATTAGGTGTTGTTGATCCAATTCATAACAAAAGGGGTAGTCATGATAGTAATTGGTTCAGCTGGTCTAATTGTAGATTTGGGGAGGATAGGAAGCTGAGTAGACTTGACCGGTTTTATATCTCTCCAAATCTTTTTGTTGTTCAAGACCCTTCAGGTTTGGTGGTCAAGGTTGACTATTCTGCTACGCTTTCTGACCACTATCCTATCATATGCTCTATATCTAGATTTGATAGTAGTAATGTGGACTCTGAGTTACCACATAAGCTTAATGTTTCACATTTAAAAAATCCTTCTTGTGTGGGAGTGTTGGTGGGCCTTTGGAATTCTTTCCCTAAACCAAATGAAAGGGAATCTTATAGACTATGGTGGCATAAGGCTATTTCTAAATGTGTTGAATTCTTATGTGATTTTAGCAAAAGAATTGCTTGAAAACATAAATGAAAACTAAAATCCCTTCAAGGAAAGCTAGAAAGCAGCAGAAAATTGCTTAATAACAATTTGTTTAATCATAACTTACAAACTGCAGTTGTTGCCTTAGGAACTCAAATTCGTATTTAATGGATAATTATAAGGGGCAAGGTGTTAAAATTAGAGCCCGATTACATTGGATTAAAGAAGGGAATAGAGGCTCTAAATATTTCTTTAAATACCTTAACTACAATCACAAGAAGGAATTTATTGGTGCTATTCAAGACGATGTTGGTTTGGTTCACACCAAACAATCAAAAATTAAAGGGTTGTTTCAGAAATATTATGAGGAGTTGTTCAAAGAAGACTCACATTGGCAGGATGTACAAACTATCTTGGAAGATATGCTTAAGGCTATTATTCATTGAAGGGTGGACTTTGAATATAGCAAGTATGTTGATCGTATTTTATCCATTGAAGACTTAGAACATGCTATTTTTTTTATGCCTTCATATAAAAGTCCTAGAGTTGATGGATTACCAGTGGAATTTTATCAAAAACTTTGGCCTCACATTAAAGATGACTTCTACCTAGAGGCTTTGGAGCATGGGTCTTTAGGGCCTAACATAAACAAAGGTTTAATTAAACTCCTTCCAAAAGGGATAAATGAGGATACTATTTCAGGTTGGCAGCCAATTACCTTGTTGAATACTTCATAGAAAATTATTGCCAAAGTTGTAGCAACGAGAATTAAACCAATTGTGAAAGAGATAGTCAGACCTGAACAAATTGGGTTTCTTGGCAAGAGGTTTATATTGGATAATCTTATCCTTGCTTTGGAAAATTTGGAATGGGCCCAACAATTGGGCCAACAAGCTCTTCTGGTCAAGCTAGATTTTTATGATAGAATGCGCTGGAGTTTTATAATCAAAATGTTGTAATGGTTGGGATTTGGGCCTAAACTATGTGGACATGTGCAAATGTTGTTTAATGATGTCAATGCTTAGTTGGTGATTAATAAAGAGCTTACCCATACCTTTTATTTACAACATTCAATTAGACAAGGTTGTCCCTTGTCTTTGTTCTTGTATGTGCTTGTTGTTGATGCTCGGGGATTTTGCTACAAAAATATAATCAATTAAACCTAATTAAGGGCATTTCCATCCTTCATAATGATGTGGTGATTAACTCTAATTTTGCAGATGATAGCATGTTGTTTATCCAAAATTCTGAGACAAAGATCAACAATATTATGGGAGTTCTTAATCTTTATTGTTAAGTGTCTGGTTTGAAACTTGCCCACCATAAGACTTAATTTTTTATGGTACAATCTTGTTCACCTCCATGTTGGATTCCTAAAGAGTGGAAACAAATTAAGCATGGGTAGATTACTAGGTATTTAGGAATTCCATTTGAGATGGGTGTCTTAATTTATGAAAAGTGGAATTGGTAATTACAAAAACTAAAAAATAAATTGTGTACTTGGGGGAATAATTTTTTGTCATTCGCTAGCAAGATTCAAGTTGTGAATCGAATCTTTTTGGCTTCACATGTGTATTATTCTTCTTGCTAAATGCCATCAAAAAAAGGTTATGAAGATCTTATTAAAATTGTTCGTAGCTTTCTATGGGCAAATTGGGGTGGTAAAACAGGTTTTAAATCTGCCTCTTAGCTTCATTGTATCCAACCCAAGGCTAAAGGAGGGTTGGGTCTTCTGGATCCGAGGACTCAAGGGATTTTCTTAGCAATAAAATGGATTGTGAGATCAGCTAATGGTGATGCTCCATTGGAAAATCCTGGTTTGTTTTTCGATTTCTCAAGTTATTGCCAAGGGTAAATGGCAAGATGTCAGTTGGGAGGATAAAATTTTATAGGCACCTTTCTTCCACTTTAAAGATTCTTTTCCCTTACTTTCAATTTGGAAGGCATGGCAATAGGTTAGTAAATTTTTGGTTTGGAGAAGTTCCCTTCAACACGGATTCAACTTTGGATCATCATCAATATGGTGGAATAAACGAGTGCAATATCATGGTTTTCCTCTTGTTGTTGCCTTTCCAAGGCTAGTATACTACTTATTTAGGAAAGGACTTCAAAGATTCGTGGACTTGTGGGATTTCAATGCTTGTGAGTGGGTCAATTGACACTTTTTGTAGAATAATTTTGGTCTCAGTTGTAAATATAAGAGCTTTATTATATTTGTTAAGTCATTGGTTTCCTTTGAATAGGTGATGAAGATATGTACACCTCTTCATTGTACTCCTTTCAAGGATTGGTGGTGACTTTCTAAGTGTTAGTTTGAGTTGTTTCCCCTTATAAAGGTCTACCTAAATTTGCTTCCACGCTTGCCTCTTAACCCCAGATTGAATATTAAATGGAATTGCAAGTTTCAAGAGAAAACATGGAAAAAGCTAAGTGCTCAAATTTGGCAATCCAAAATTGAAGCTAATGTTTAGATCTTGTCATGGAAAATCTTGCATTCTAAGCTTCCTGTTGGTGACAGGTTGGGTTACATGCAAATCCATCCTGTTAAATGCGCTTTTTTCAAACACATTGAAAGTTTGAAGCATATTTTTTGGGACTGTTTTGTGTCTAGTAGGAAATAAAGGGTTGTTTTCATTTATCTCTCTACTGTGTTTAAGCATACTTTGTATTGGAAAGAAGCTATTTTTGGTTTGGGATTGCAAAACAATGTTGTTGTTGATTCTATAAGACTAATCATCTTGTTTAATTTATGGAAAAGTAGATGCATGGCTATGAAATACTAAGGTTTTACTCTAACATCATTTTGCAAATTGTTTTTCTATAAAAATAAAATAAAATAACTTACATTAATCATTAAGAAGTGTAGAAATTTGATGTCTTTAAAGACAAAATTATTTTAAAATAAAATAAAACACAACAAAAACTTATATACATATTCCCAACACCCAAAAAAAACACTTCAAACCATGACAAGTGACTTGCTTCAAGATTGTGCTTTCAACAATGTCGATAAGAAAAATAAAGAGTTTGCAGAAAAAATATTATGAAACCCTACCAAAATAGATTTTTTAATAAAATTGAGACAAACCAAAACCAATCTCCCCACAGGGGCTTCAATCTATTCACAATAAAATGAAAAGCAAATCTTACAATCTCGGGGTTTTATACTTTTTTGAGCTCGAGACAATATTTTTGCAGCCTTTCAATGAAAACATTAGTTGCAGAGTCAAAATTTATTTTCCGGCTGAGGTGAGAAATGTTTCCACTCCGTGAAAGTTGTTTTTGCCGGCGTGAGACAGCTTTCCGTGTGAAAACTGCTAAAAAATAGGTATAGCCTATCAGCTAATAAACTACTCCACCAAAACAACAGATCATTTACTAATATTCAAGCTTTTGGATTCAACTGTATCAATTTTACAAAAAAATTGACACAATTGAATCCAAAAGTTTAAACATTACCTAGTAACTTCATGGACTGTGGAAAACTCATACCAGCAACAAATCATTTATTTTCATATCAGAACCTATCTCATCACTCCAAGCAAAATCTCTCTCACCGAACACAAATCCTCTTTCAAATCTTTTTTGAATTCAATGCCATTCGCCCATGGCAAATATGCTCACCTAACTCAACATTTTAAAATTATTTAAATGTTTCGATAAGCCCCCTCCATGGGCTTTGTGCATTAATTAATGGGGGCTCTTTACCACCGTAGGTGCTATTGTTCTTTCCGCCCATGAGAAAACCTCAGACTTACGCCGCCTCGTTGACGTGTTACTTGGTACAAAATTCACCAAGAATTTTCTATCACATTAAATGGGCTGCTATTGTTCTCGACTATGTTTTAGACGTTTTCCAAGTTTCAAAGATTTGATTTGACATTGGAGTTGCTATTCAGAGTATTCTCTTCACTCCCGTACTTTCTCTGCATTTTTTTAATTTGTTTTTTGACTTGTCTTTTCCATTCTTTAATGCATGGCCTTCTTGTTTTTCTAAGCGCCATACTTTTGCAAATAATGTGACATATTCTTTAAACCTGGCACCTACTTCATTCCTCACCCTTTAAATTAAAAGGGCCACTTTAAAGCCTTTAATGCTTACGCCCCTTGGTCATTTTAATGTGGGAACAAATATTTTCTAGTGTGGGCAACTCGCTCCACTTTTTGTCCTTTTCAAAATATTTATTTAGATGTTTTTTTTGGTTTTATATCAAATTCATACAATCATTTAGCTATATGATACAAGATTAGAATCTTACATTGATACCTTTTCTATTGAGAGTCCAGGATTGAAAGGTATCCATTTTAGTAAAGTTGTCTTGATTACGATCCTAACCTCATCACTTATGGAGTTGGGATCTTGCACTTAACAAGACTTGATCCCGGTGGGTTTATTCAAAACCATTAAACTTACCAAAAGAGTAAGGGCCCATTAATAGAACTCACTTTTAATAACATGTCCATATGGTTTTCTAATATAATATAAAATTTAAGGTGTTGATTTTTCTTTTGAAAACACATCTTTTACTTTTTATAGACATCTCTATTATTCTTTGACAAGGGTCCTTCCTTGGATGGTGAGTCATCTTTATAACTAAGTATCGTGCTCCTTTTAGAAGAGTTGGTGGTGAAAGCAAAATCAAACACAAAGGGCGTTTGTGACATAGAATGTCCACCATTTTCTCAAGCTTGAGATCATTCTTGTATATTAAGTACATTCAAATAAATCAAAAGTAATTTGTAGACAATTTAATTTTTGGGCGACTAGAAATTTTCAATCTAAAACTATAACATGACTAATTTTTAAGCTTAATTCTCATGGGCTCTATATTCATAGTCATGAGATTCCAAGTGTAGGGGGTCATTATATTATTTCTTATTATTGAATCCAAGGCATTTTGAGAAGGTTCCAAAGTGGTGAGAAAAGCAACTATTCAACTACAAGCAACAAATGAGTTTATATTCATGAAAATAAATGATTTTAATCAACTAAAATAACTGGTCCGTGTGGTTTGCGGGCGATTGCGCGGATCCTAGGGGGACTAGTCTCACCCCAGCTCGCCCCTCTGGCTCCCCAACTTGGCAGCAAAAAGTAAGCCCAAGGCAAGGACTGGTGGGAATCGCAGGGCTGGGTCGTGGGGATACCTCCTAGTAGCAAATAATAATAATAATAATACTAATGAAGGTGTACACCATGGACAAGTTATCAAGAGATATCTAGCTCAAGCTCGACAAATGAGAGATTATGGAATAAGACCCCTGAAGTTCTTGATTAAAATGAGTGAATCATAACAAATCAAGAGGACATGTAATTATGGTTTGATCAAAACATTCCAAGCACTAACTCTAAGAAAGGAGGCCCAAATTTTCATAAGGGAAATTGGGTGTGTTGCACAAGCAATAATAATAACCAAGTAGATACACAAAAATATAAATTAATTTAGATACATATAAACAAAAAACTCAAAAACCTAAGGTAGGGAAATTAGGGGAAGAATGAGATATGGAAAATGGAAGAAAAAAGGTGGAGGGAGTGAATACCTAAGTAAACATAAGGAAAGGAAAAAGAGAATAGAGGAAGGAGAAGCTCATAGTAAAATATGGAGCTAAAGAAGAGAGAAGGAATAAAAGATAGCCATCAAGAAGAAAGGGGAATGGTTTTTTTAAGGAATTTAGCATTAGTTGTCACTAAAAACTTAAGCTCCTTCTACAGACACCCTAAATTGACTCCTCATTTCATAATTAATTACATTAAAATTTAATTAATTATAGTTTGGTTCATAATTAATTAAATTAAATATTTAATTAATTATTGTCCTCATTCTTCTTAATTAATCAAATTATTATTTGATTAATTTCCCTCCATTGTCATATTTAATTAATGCTTCATTCCTCAAAGGTTAATTAATTAATTAATTTTAGTTCAACTTTATTCTTTATTTCCCTAAGTCCTCTAATCCCAATTAAGTCAATTAAACTTAGATTAATTAACTTAATCCACCTCATAATCCTTATTAACGGTTATTCTAATTTTAATTCCTCCCACTTTCCCAAACTTGTAGTCATGTGACATGTGTCCTCTAAGCCCTCTTAAAGGCTTGCATGTACATGTCACTTTCCCTCTCAAATTCATCCTTTGACCTCCCTTTCTATTGGATGCTCACACATGTGTGAGATCCTCTTCTCCATGAAGCCACCCTACACTTTCCTTTTCTTCCCACTGATCACACTTCCAAGCCTACATCTCTTACACTTTGCCAATTTTTTTCCACTTGTCATCTCCTTGTTCTTCCCAATATGTGCTCACACATGTACATGAGCACACCTTTCTCTCTTCCCCATGCCACATGTCATATAATTCACATGCCTCCACCTTATGGCACTTGTCACAAGTCTAAGCCTCCACTCTCTCCTTCAATCCCAATAATCTACCTCACAAGAAGATCTTAGCCCTCCTCTCATCCTTCTAAAATTTTATAAATTGGAGCATTTCCATCCCATTTTCATTATCTCATGTTTACCAAGATTATGCTATTGAATTCACCATAGAAATATCTCCCATGCCTAGGTTATGTTGCATTGGAGAGCAACCACATAACTGCATTATCAAGAGAAAATCAAGTAGACATGGGTGCATCTACTTTAGCTCAATCCATGAAGTGAGAAAAGTAAAAGGCAAGGTGATTGTGTGTTATTTGCATTTATCTTATGTTTTATATCTTTTATCCATTTCATCATCTTCCTATTGACATGTCGGATGGGACCCATGTCCTTAAACTAACAAAAAAATAAGTTTTTTTTTGCATTTTTTTACATTGCATGTAGCAAAACAACACCTTTAATTATGGAACAATGTCTTTGATTGTGAATCAGTGAGTAGACTTCACATCCATTTGATAAACTTTAAAGTCCTTATGTGCTGCAAAAGCCAAAAACATCCTAATAGCTTTCATTCTTTCCATTGGAGCAAATGTCTCCTCAAAATATATTCCTTCAACTTGAGAGTAGCCCTTACACACTTGCTTTGCCTTGTTTCTCACCACTTCTCCATTCTCATTCAGTTTTTTTCTGAATACCCACTTAGTTCCAATTATGTTTTTGTTTGCAGGTCTTGGGACAAGTTCCCAAATTTGATTTTTCTCAATCTATAGTAGTTATTCTTCCATAGCTTTTATCCATTATTCATCTTTACATGTGTCAAACATTGTTTTAGGTTCAACTTTAGAAAGTAAACAAAAATTTACCTCTTCTTCAACAACTTTCCTTCTTGTTAACATACCTAAGTTGCTTTTATCTCCAATTATATGTTCTTCATAATGATTCCTTTGCACATACCTAGGGGTTCTAGGGGTCTTTTTCGAAGCTTCTTTCTCTTCAATTTGCACTTCTTTTTCCTTAGCATTTTCTTTTTCTTTGCAATTAAGCTCATCTGATTCATATCTATCTATCATCACTGAGTTTTGAAAATCTTCATCAACCTTAACACTTGCACTCTCAACAATCTTTCTTAGTCTCTTGTTGTAGCATTGGTAGGATTTTCTTTTAGTAGAATATCCAAGGAAGATTCCTTCATCAAACCTTGCATCAAACTTTCCCAAGTTTTCTTCATCTCTTCTGATATAATGCTTGCTTCCAAACACTCTGAAGTTCTTAACAGTAGGGATCCTTCCATACCACAACTCATAGGGAGTCTTTGTGTTGTTTTCTTTTGCTTGAACTCTATTAAGTATGTAGACAATAGTATGAATTGCTTCTCTCAAGTAGACTTTTGGTAGATTAGCTTCTTTCATCATAGTCCTTGTAGCTTCTTGAATAGTCCTATTTTTTCTTTCAACCACTCCATTTTGCTAAGGAGTCCTAGGGGAAAACAAGTGCCTCTTTATGCCATGATTCTCACAAAACATGTTAAATTCATTGGAGGTGAACTCTCCACCTCTATCAGACCTCAAACACTTGATTTTCATGTCCATTTCATTCTCAACCATAACTTTAAATGCTTTGAACCCTTCCAGGGATTCAAATTTTTCTTTAAGAAAAGTAACCCATGTCATTCTAGAATAATCATCAATCAAAAGTGTATACACCTAAAATCAGTCAAGACAATTAATTAATTAAATACTAGCTATTTAATTAATGAACTCATTTAATTCATCTACTTATAAATAAATTCTCAATTTATTTATATAGTTCACACTTTTCTAAATTCTTCACCCTAAACCACATTCTTCTAAATTTAATTAAATAAACAAATGTCTATAGTTTGTTTTTATTTAATTAAATATCTCCTCACTAAATTTTGAATAATTTCAAATTCAAAATTAGTCACATGTCTACAACACTTTTGGCCATGTCATCAAATGTCACATGTAATTAAATATGACTAATATTTAAATTACATTTATCTTCAACAAACTTTTAACACATGGCTTATTTCTCACACACTTGATTCCTTCATCCATTTGACATGTTGCCCTTGGTCAAGAGAACATCCTCCTTGATTCTTCCATCTCCACCGTTCATCCCTCATGTTTGAATCTCGACCATTGATTGCTGCCACATCACAAGATGCCTTGAAAATCCTATAAATACAAGGTTCATTTGCTACAACATTTTACATCACATCTTTTAGCAAGTTTATTATGCAGGAATAACATTGGAGCATTTGGAGCATTTAGTATTGTTTTGCATTTAACATTTAGATTTGCTTTATTATTCTAACTTAGAATCATGTCTTAGTTTGCATTTGCATTTCCATTATCAATCTTAGATTTCATATAGCATTTAATACCATTCTCATTTTATAATCTCCATTTTATCACAACATCATTAATATCATAGCATCATGGCTTTAATCACATAGTTTCATGTTGGAATTTAGATTCTTGCATTCAATAGCATCTCGTTTCTCAAGTTGTCATTTTAACAAACATAGTGCACATTCACAATCTAAGAGCCAATATGGTTTAATAAATCCTTGAGAATAGAGAACAATGGAACATTTTTAGAGATTTGGTTTATTTGCAAATAGATTAGTTCTTTGATTCAAATATTTAATGTAATACGTCTCATTGATGTTTATGTTGATTTACTAACTCTCCCACAAATTCACACACACAAAATGGCGCCCATTGTGGGGCCCAACCCCATTTTTAACAATTTTCTGAAAAAGTTCTTGTGAACAAGTTGGACGTGACGTTTTTATCGCGATCGTGAGTTCTTTTAGTGCATTTGACAAATCTTTCATCGCATACGATCTTTGTTATAGTGCATCTGACACTTCTTTTAGCGCATCTAAGGACTATTTTAGTGCATGCATGAAGTCTTTTAGCGCATAGGATGATTGTTTTAGCATTTTTATAGTCAATTTTAAAATGGCCATATCTTGGTCATACAAAGGTCTTTTTCGAAGCTTTTTTTTTAAATGGGGTATAATTTCATAAGCTATGTAATGGTGTAGGTGTTTCTCAATTTTTGTAGAGTTAAAATTTTTGATTTTACACCTAAAGTCAAATCCCATTATAACTTGGTCTAAGTTTTAGGGTTTGTATGCTTAATCATTCATCTAATCGGGTGAAGCCACAATAGTGGTTTACAATTGAAGTGAGGAAGGAAAACTCACAAAAAATGAATGCATGGCAAAAAACTTGATTTTAGGGGTTCGTACGAACCTATTGGTTCGACCGAACCAATTAGGGGTTTGGTAGAACCTAGGTTCGGCTGAACCCTCTTAATGCTTTCCTGCCCAAAAAGCCATCAAAACCCCTTATAGAAGGGGGGTTCGAATGAACCCTGGTTCAAGCGAACCCCCTTTATTCCTCATCCCCCCTGAGACAGAAAAAAACTTGAATTTTGGCACTTTGAAGCTCGGTTTGAAGATGAAAATGGAGGAATATTCACAAACCCAACTGGAATCAGGTAGTCCTCAGAACGAGCTATCCAACGAATATAATTTTAATATGTTTTGATTTTATTATGTATTTGTTTTTTTAGTTTTATTAAACATAGGTTTTTCATCAAAAATGAAGGTCTCTATTATGCACATGTGGAAAAATAGCAGATTATCAAAAAAATTTGAAAAATACGAGTGCACTAGATATTGAAGTCCTTGATCCAATAGAAAAAAAATTGAATTTTGATATATATAAAAAAATTTATGCGTTATACAGTTGCGCTATGTTTGAATTGTAATTGGTTTGACTTTGAAACTTGATTAAAGAAAAAATATTCAATAAAAAACTATCTAACCAAGTGGAAGCACTAGATATCAGAGTAACAAATCTAAATTTGAAAGAATTAGAATTTTATCCTTTAGGGAAAAAAAATTATCGTTATCACGGTGTGTGTCACTTTTTTAAATGTTGTTTTTGAAAAAAATTAGTTTTATTGGGGAGGCAGAAAAAAAGTGGAATTTGATTCCAAAAATTTTGAAAAAAATATTTTTAGAATCTACAGACAAAATGTGATGAGACTCTAGTTTGCATCATCTTCAAATTCTTCACGGTTTAGCCGTTATAGGTGCCTGAATGTGAAGATTTAGTTTAAAAGAATAATTTAAGTTTCCAGTTTGGCCAAAAATTGTAAACCACTATTGTGGGATCACCCAACCCTTATATCTTCTTATTCCTTGATCTCATCTAAAATTTTGAGCATTTATTGTAGGTTTTAAGAGGAACATGGAGCATTGAAGTGAAAGAAAAAAAGGCATTTGATATCCATTGTACTAAATACGTCGGTCAAAGACAAACTTATGCAACTACTGATGATTTTTGCAGGGGTTGGAGTTATTTGAATGCTTTCTTTTGATTAAGATATGCATCTAGCTTAATTAAAAGGTTAAAGAACACCATTTTTTTGTGCTCAAGATGAATGGTAGGCATATGCTCTCCCCTTAACTGGGTGACCAAAAAGCTAGACCAATTTGTTTTTATTTTATTTTATTCATAGAGGGCCTGCCTTGTGGGAAAAAGTAATCACCCAAGGGAACAACCCAACCAGTAACATGCTAAAGCCAACCAACTTCCAACTGGTATATAAGTGTGGGTACTTGAGGAAAGTTCAAGTATCACGAGGATTGTTCAGACAAGAAGGGCAACAATGGTCTCTTGCTAAATGGATGATCCCCCATGAACGAAATGCCTATACTAGAACCCTTTGTTATAGCAAGCCAAAATCCTATTCTATTTGCTGGTGCAAGAGGTCTAACCTTTGAAGTCGTCCCATGTTTTTGTGGTTTTTAGTAGAGATGAGAAATATGCCATGGGAGATTCATGGGTACTGAAGCTTGGCTTCCTTGAGAAGTGAGTGTCGTGGAGGGGAGCCAGTGGGGTCAAGCTTCTAATCATTCGCTAAAAGTAGGTGCAACTAGAGTAAAATCCAAGTGGGAATCCAGTAAATATTGTTCTACACAACCTTAGGATTGTACATGTTTGATGTGTTTTACCAATGTGTTTTTGAACAAATTTCAAACAAAACATCACACACTGGAAGTGAAAAATTTGATTCAAAAAACATCCTTTGAAACAACTAACTCTATGACTAGAAAAATGAAAAAATCAAACAAACTTGCTAAAAACTATGACATTTTCTCAATTCAACACATCCACCACTTGTTATGGTGTATTTACACCATTCTTTGGGGCATCCATATGTTGTTATAATACACCCACTATATCTTCCAATGCATCTATTGCATTTTGTAGCGCATTCACCCATTACTGTAGTGCGTCCACCCAATACTTTAGCGCATTCAAGCTATTTTGTAGCGCATCCAACCAATCATGTCGTGCATTCAAGCTATTTTGTAGTGCATCCTGTGATAGGTTGAATGTAAGCGTTAGAAAATGAGCAGCAAATAAAAGAGTGCAAATAAACACCAAAACAACCTACACCTCAAGATTAACCTAAGTTGGAAACAACACAAGATGAAAGCAACAAAATGGAACCTTATACCTTGCGTCGAATCGATCATTTGGTTGGCCTTTCGATCTTTGATGTGTATGCTCCTTAGATGGCACAAGATGCAAGCTAAGTGATGTTGTGAGGATGAGTGCAAGTGGATAAAAACATGAAAATGGCTAAGTATAAGATGAGAAACAAAATTGCAAGAGTTTGGCTAGCAAAATGATCTCCCTCAAAATAAGAGAAAAGAGGGGGTATTTATAGAAATTTTGAGAATTCCTAGAGGAGATGGATGGCCAAGATTGAGCCACCAAATATCAAGATGTAGGGCTAAGGTGAGTTGAGAACTCACAAGCCCTCACATCTTGACATGTGGCTTGTGATATAGCCCTAAAGGTGAGGTGGACATGAGGTGGAAGGATGGTACATGACATGGAGGGGTACAAAACCTTGGGATTGGACAAGATCTCCTCATAAAGGAGGTCCTTGTCCCCATGTGGGTGAGAGGACATGTGAGGAATTAAAAATTCCTCAAATATTCTCATGGGAGATGGGAAAGAATAAAGAATAAGTAGAAGGACATGTGGGGAGAAGTGAAGGAATTAAAAATTTCTTTTGGGTGCCTTGGGGGATTAAATGTGAATTAAAAATTCACATAGGGAAGTGGAGATGCCTTGTCAAAAAAGAAAAGCATTTAATAGGGTTGACTCAATTAAGTGATTAGGATTGTGCAAGCACTTGATTAGACTGATTAATGAAGATTAGAAGAGAGTTAGATTTCACATGTGACTTGATGTGACAAGTCAAAGATCACATGGGGAAGAGCAATGAAGGATTAGAGGAGGGTTAGGTGGCTAAGAGAGATTAGAGGCCAACTTGCAAAAGTTGGAGGATGTGACACATCCTAATCAAGGATTAGGCATGTGCACATCCTAATGATGGGATTAGAAGAAGGATTAAGCTAAGATAAAAATGATGGAGGATGTGACATGAGGGGAATTAAATAAATTTATTTAATTCATTCAATTGATGGAAGGAGGATTAAAGAGATAAGGTATTACTGATTAAATACCTTAGGGATTTGGCAGAATTAAAGCTATTAATTAAATAATAGCAATATTACAAAAATAAGACGAAAGGGGATGAATTTGGATAAATTAAGTGTCCAAATTTAGATGTCTACACATCCAATCAATCCTGCAACACATTCAAGCCATTCTATAGCACCTCCAGACTTTCTTCCAATGCATCTGTGTAATCTTTTAGCGCATCCAGTTCCTGTTTTAGCACATCCAGTAAACTCAAAACTAGAGAGTTAAATTCACCATATGTTTTTCTGTTTGAACCAAAAAATCAAACCAGCATGGCTGAAACTAAAGGAAATTATTTCATAGATTTCATCAACCTGAAATAGATGAGGATCAATTGAATGCTTTAGCTCATCAAATGAAAAACCTTCAACAACAAATCTGGGATATGCAAAGGGAAACAACCATAGAGATATTTGTTTCCAGACATGTGTTCTTATTCCTCTGACAGAAATCTAGACATGAAACCTTGTCCACCAACAATTGCATCATCCAAGTTCAATATCTTTGAATTTTTTAAAAAATTAAATCAGAAGCCCAAATCTCAGTCCTCAAATACAAATGATATTGAACAATCTTACCATGTCATGCATCTATCTTCATCTCCCATAAGTCAAAATAAATCTTAGGATTCTTTCACTCGAGTTAACAATGCCATCCAACCACCTTCTTCTATCATATCTTCTATATCAAATGATTCATGTCAATCTCTCAGTCTAAACCATGTTGTCATAGACTCCTCTACACCTCAAGATCAAAACATTCTTTCCACTTCATCCAATGATACCAAAATTCCACAAGTTCTTCCAATATTTGACCAAGACCGAATCTCTTAAGAATTCTATGATGATCCCCTCCTTTCACTTTTCATCCACGATGACTCCCTTCCATCTCAAGAGAAAAGTATCCTTTTGAATTCTTCTTCCACCCCATCTCATGATTCCATTGCATCCCAAGATAATGATAATTCTTCCATCATATCTAATGATGTCCTATCACCTAATGATCAAGATATGTTTTCTACAAAATCTCATGACTCCCTTCCTCAGCAAGATCAAGATATGCTTCCATCTGAGGATATCCCTTCATTTCATGAGGATGTTCATCCTTCTCAAGATCAAGATATGCCTTTCACACCACTACATGATGATTTCGCACCTAATAAAGAGCAAGCTACTCCATCTCTTACACCTCATGATCCTTTTCCAAGTCAAGATCAAAGTACCCCATGTCATCCCCATGTCAAGATCCTATCACACCTATACTAGCCTTTCATGAACCCCACACCTACAAATCAGGATCCTCCACCTTTATCTGCTATGGTTTACTTCCAACACACATCCTTTCATCCATATCATATCCTCCCCAAAATGGACTTGCATCTTGTTTCACAAACAATACATATCCCATTGGTAAACGAATGTGTCAAAGTATGAACTACAAAGGCAAAGGATTAGGCCTTCATGAACAAGGTATCCTAGAACCCCTTTTTGCTCAAGAAAACCCATATTACCATGGCCTTGGTTATACACCTAAGTGTCCTAGTCCATCAAACCTACCATCTATCTTAGGTCCTCATCCTAATCCACCAAACCTTCCATCTATTCTAGGTCCTCATCCTAATTCATCAAACCTTCCATCTATCCAAGGTCCATATCCTATTCCTCAAGAACAACAAAGGCACACATCCTTGATGCCCTTTGAAAATTCTACCTACACTCACTCATCCATAATACCTCCATACCATTCATATCAATCCACTCCTCCATTGCTCTTGGAAGCAATTTGAGTGGCAAATGTCAAAAGCTTCCATATCAAAATCCACATGTGTCAAAGGATCAACATGTATCCTTGAAGAGGCATGCAAAAATAAAAGAAAAATTGATCCAAAATCAAAGTAAAAATAAAAAAGGCCACAAAGGCCCATCAAATCAAAAAGGAAATTTTCAAAGACCACAAAGGTCCATAAATCAAAAGAAATTTTCAAAAGGCCACAAAGGCCCATCAAAGAAAAAAGGAAATTATCAAAGACCACAAAGGTCTATAAATCAAAAGAAAATTTCAAAAGGCCACAAAGGCCTATCAAAGCAAAAAGAAAAATTTATAAGGCCACAAAGGCCCATAAATCAAAAAGAAAAAAAATCTCAAAGGCCATAAAGGCCCACAAAGAAAAAATGAAAGTCAAAAGTCATGTGGATTCCAAAAAGTCTCATAGAAGCAATAAAATCTAAATTGGCAGCCAAATTTGCTAATCCAAAAGCTTCCTCCAATTTGTCATATTAAAACCTATCACCTTCCAAATCCATTTTTCCTCCATCACTCCACCACCCTTCAAGGTGTGTACCAATGTTGACCTTGCAATCCTTCCCACCTATCCATCAACAAGCCTTCCCACCTCCTATCCATTATCCAACATTCATCCCCCATCATTCTCCCTTAATCAAACCTTTGTATAAGTCCTTATATCTTCCATCATACCTTTAATAGGCCAACATTTGGGTAAAAGCACAAACCTGTGTCACACTTTATAAAGGAATCGGCCAACAGCAAAAAAAATTTTGAACTTCGACCACATAAAAGTGGTCTTTATGTTTTGAATTTCAAAATGGTGTAAGCTAATGAAATGTAGAAATTTTGATGAAGTTTATTGTTGTGATTTTTAAAATTTAAAAAAAAATTATTTTCATTATGTTTTTATCAATTTAAGGACAAATTTTGGAATGCTGAAAATTTCAGAAAAGAGTGACTTCACGGGCCGTCAAAAACAATTGAAAAAACTTCATTTCTCCCTAATATTTTTTCTCCAAATAGTAACTTCAATATCTTGTGCATGGAAAAAGAAAAATCAAATTTTGATGTATATTTTTCTTGTAATAACGTTTTAAAGTCAAACATGTCAAAATTTGATAGTTTCACGGGCCATCAACTATTTTCAAATTTTAAATCATTTTCAAAAAAATTATACCCTTTTGAAGAAGACTCTCTCCTCTTGTGCCCCATATAAGATTTAAATTTTTTAATAAGTTTTACTATCTTTTTAATTTGTAATCAATTTTCTTTTTTCATTTTGAAAACCTACTTGCATTATTTTAAAAATAAAATATATTAAAACTAGTAAAATATTTAAAAATTATATATTTGTTCTACTCCGAGTTATACAAAGGGTATTTTTTTTTGCAAAAAATCATTAAACTAAAGAAATACTTAGCTAAAGTTGAAAGTTTCAAAAATTCTGGAAAAGTTGGTATTATTTGGGATGCCACATAGACAGTTTCGGTAGAAACAGTTTCTATAGAAAGGGTTTCGGCCGAAACCCTTTCTATAGAAACCTCGCACATTAAAAAATCCAATTTCGAAGGCAGTTTTAAAGCAGGAAAAGGAAATTTTTGATTTTTTTGGATTCAGGCGAAACTTATTCGACCGAAACCTATCTGCCACGTAATACACCACATGGTTTCGGTTGAAATGGAGTCGAGCAAAACCTTTCCGGCCGAAAATATTTCGCTCAAAACTATTTATTTAGCCGAAAGTGTGACACAACTTTGTGCTTTTACCCATTTATGAGTCTATTCCCCATTACCATGGTTTATTAAAGGGATACTTGGTCGTGAAACTTGATTCTTAAGTCTTTCCTCCATCTCCCTATCATCCATATCCTATCGTCCATATTCCTCTTGCATTCTACACTTAGGGGAAAGTTTCATCCATCTTATCATTCATGGTCATTATCCTTTTTATGCTCATTCCTTACATTTCCACCTTTGATCTTGACAAGGTTAAGGATCTTCTTGAACATCATATATCTTGTCCTATTCGCTTTTTCCATATCTTTCATATCATATCCTTCACCTTATCCATCTTCCATCATTCTTTCTAAATACATCCTTTCTTTCCTTCCTTGGTCTTGATGAGGAATAGGGGAAAAGTACTTGGGCCCTATGTCTGTATCTTATCTAGTTGATTTTTATCATCCCATTCATTATCTTTATCCTTGCTTTCTTCCATTTCATATCTCCTAGCTTATCAAAATCCATGTCATCATGTCCCTTTGCAACCTTGAATCTTATCATGCAAATCATATCCAAGCCTAGCTGTAAAACATTATCCAATCCTCATATCTTTTGTCAATCAATCATCAACAATCATCAATATTATTGTACTTAGGATATTAGTGATCCTAAGTACTTATCATCATCATACCTTATGGAATCAATCATTCCTGGCATCCTAATCAATCAACCATTATCATCTTTCGACAAGAGATATGTTGCTTGTGTGACATGTTTTGCATTGAATCTTTTATTTTGATCTATCATTTATCCATGGTTGCATTACCTCTTTTGTGGGGTATCGTGTTCCTTTAACTTGTCATACCATATTGTTTCATCTTAAAAGTCCTGAAAAAACACAAAAAAATCAAAAAACAAAAAAAAACAAAAACATCAGAAAATGTCCTAAAAAAATGGTTGCTTTGATGTAAACCTAGAAAATAGGTGTCTTGGTAACAACAAAAAAATAAAAAAGCAAAAAGCAAAAAAAGTCAAAAAAATCATAAAATCTGAAAAAGTGCAATAAAAACAAGTAGTGAAAACTTGGCAATAGGCGCTATTTGTGATAGGTTAGCTTTTCCATCTATTTGAGCATGTCGACCATTCGCTTTCGCCATTCACTTTCACCATTAATGGACCTATCATCAAAAAGCTTCATGTTCATATCCTGACATCACGGTCATGTCTCACCCTAGACTGGGGGCAAAATCCTGAACTCACTGGTGGCAATAAAATTTGAGCCTAAACCAACAGACAAATAGTAAGTCAAACAACACAACAAACACAATGATCATAGTGCAAAACCCAACATTGAACATCAATCACAATCCTAAACACATCAACCATCCATATCAAACATCAAATAACTAAATGGATCAAATCAAAGAAAACTTTAAATGGAGGACGTTCTTCTGAATCATGGCTTTATCGTGTTGGCATGTCTGTTCAACTAGTGTACTTCAATTTTTGTCATCATATCTCTAGAGCACCTCGATGATGCATTGAACTAAAGGAGCTAGGAAGGAGTATGATTTTTCTTTGTTTGTTGTCTATGAGTTGATCACTATTACTGTGCAAATTGTCGTAGGACATGCTCTACAAAGTATCATTGATGACATTCAAAATTTGCATAGGAAAATGATTAACTCTTGTCTGTTTACACAAGGAATGCTCAAGTCATCTCAGTTTAATTATACCTAGATGCTTGTGTTAACTTGCAATATCAAAAATCATGGGAGTAGTACTCAGGTCATCATGGTCTAAATGATTCCATCAATGCTTGTACTCACTTTCAACATTTTAAAGGCTCAATGATGATAAAAAGCACGATAAATCGACTGTTACGATGACAACCTTTGCATAGTAGATATGCATGATTAGGGTAGATTACATTCATATCAACATTGCATCTATATTTAGGGATTTTCCAAGGCTAAAAACAATTTCATAATGATGTTATCTCTCACATTAATGGATTGAGTACATTTGACATTACCAAAAACATATCATTCTCATATAGTTGCATAATCAGTTGCATCATCATTTGCATACACTAGAAAGCATTACCATATCACATATACATTATCACATCATTCATCCATCCATGCATTACATCATAATATCCATATTAGAAAACACAAAAAGAAGTGCATTGCATCTCACTTGCATAATCAAAATCATTTCATCTATTATTAATGGATTAAGAAAATGGTCCATTAAGAAGATTGAAAGACATATCTAGTAGAGTAAGATTTCCAAGAAGAAAAATTTGTTGAAAAACATGACTGATCAGCAAAGATATAATGCCATTGTTATGAACATCTAAAACCAGTAGTGAAAATAGATTTTCCAAGGTGTATGGAATACAACCTGTCAATTTGTTATTACTCAGATCCAAGACTAAAAAAGGACTAACTGGATCAACATAATCATCAAATGAATGTACATAAACATCACACATCATTTGCATAATCAAATCCATCTCACATAGCATAAAACATTATCCATAAAACATATAGAATCATCAATCATATCATCATTGCATACATCACATAATCATCACATAAGCATCATCATTGCATAATCATTATATAAGCATAACATAGGCAATATAAACATCATAAACACATAGAACTATGCACCATCATACGACCATTCCATCCACCCATTCACTCGTACATTAACATTATCATACATTCATTCATTCATTGCATCATCTATTTGCATTAGAAAAGTACAAAAAACATAAAATGCACCACATTTCATAGGAATAATAAGAGCCATCATGTATCACTTAGGCATCATTCATAAAGCATCATAGAATCATAACACATTAGTTGCATCATCATTTTCATTCATAGCATATCATACCATCATCATATAGAACATCACATAGTAAATAGAAATTAAATGCATCCATCATGAAACCATAGACACATAGATCAATCATCATCATCGTTGTATCATATATATCTCAAAATAATGTCAAGTGTACAAGGATATCCAAATATCGAGAGGTACATCATCAAAAATGACAGAAATCATAATGTCTCAACTGAATCAGTGTATACATAAGGTCTCGGTACATCATCAAGTCTCAGTACATTAATCAATCCTATACTAGGGCATATCAATCAATTAGAGAAGACAAACCACATCGCCCAATCAAATATGAATCTACCTACACCAAATGTGGAAATCCTCCTATGATATGAATAACATATCACAAATTAACAATCTTATCAATCAATCAATCTACCAACCTAATCAGCTCTAGTGCAATTTTGATCAAATCTCTTGAGCATTTATCATTGATCCTTGCCTATCATGAGGACAATCATCATCATATTTAATCTATCATTGATCCTCACCTATCATGAGGACAAATCATCAGCATCCTATCATTGATCCTCGCCTATCATGACGTCAATCATCAATCTATCATTGATCCTTGACTATCATGAGGTCAATTATCAATCTATCATTGATTCTCGCCTATCATGAGGTTAATCATCATCACCACATCATTGATCCTCACCTATCATGAGGTCAATCATCATCATCATATCATTGATTCTCACCTATTATGAGGTCAATCTATCAACATCATCAAACATCATCAAAACCAATCGGCTGAAGCAATAATCAATCATCAAACACAAGGAGGCAAAATAGGGCATCAATTTAATCACTTAGTAGGCTCAATCTTCTTTATCGAGAGATAAATCATCGAAATATCCTAAAAATTTTGAAATCATCATCAAATCATCAGAAAACCATCAAAATTTTGAAAAAAAATAAATAAAAAAAAATTCAAAAAATTCATCGATTTATCTCTCGAGGGGGCATATATCCATCATCACCTAAAAATTAGCGTCTGGGGCATCAAATTTTTTTTTTGTCAACATCAGCAGCAAATTTTTCTTTGAAGCAACATGTAAACACATTACTTCAAAGAGGGGCAAAATGCATACACCTAAAATCAGTCAAAGCAATTAATTAATTAAATACTAGCTATTTAATTAATGAACTCCTTTAATTCATCTACTTATAAATAAATTCTCAATTTATTTATATAGTTCACACTTTTCTAAATTCTTCACCCTAAACCATATTCTTCTAAATTTAATTAAATAAACAAATGTCTATAGTTTGTTTTTATTTAATTAAATATCTCCTCACTAAATTTTGAATAATTTCAAATTCAAAATTAGTCACATATCGACAACACTTTTTGGCCATGTCATCAAATGTCACATGTAATTAAATATGACTAATATTTAAATTACATTTATCTTCAACAAACTTTTAACACATGGCTTATTTCTCACACACTTGATTCCTTCATCCATTTGGCATGTTGCCCTTGGTCAAGAGAACATCCTCCTTGATTCTTCCATCTCCATCGTTCATCCCTCATGTTTGAATCTCGACCATTGATTGTTGCCACATCACAAGATGCCTTGAAAATCCCATAAATACAACCCTTTGCTACAACATTTTACATCACATCTTTTAGCAAGTTTATTATGCAGGAATATCAGTGGAGCATTTGGAGCATTCATAGTTGGAGCATTTAGTAATGTTTTGCATTTAACATTTAGATTTGCTTTATTATTCTAAATTAGAATCATGTCTTAGTTTACATTTGCATTTCCATTATCAATCTTAGATTTCATATAGCATTTAATATCATTCTCATTTTATAATCTCCATTTTATCACATCATTAATATCATAGCATCATGGCTTTAATCACATAGTTTCATGTAGGAATTTAGATTCTTGCATTCAATAGCATCTCGTTTCTCAAGTTGTCATTTTAACAACCATAGTGCACATACACAATCTAAGAGCCAATATAGTTTAATAAATCCTTGAGAATAGAGAACAATGAAATGTTTTTAGATATTTGGTTTATTTGCAAATAAATTAGTTATTTGATTCAAATCTTTAATATAATACATCTCATTGATGTTTGTGTTGATTTACTAACTCTCCCACAAATTCACACACACAAAAAGCATGAAATGCATGTAACCTTGAAGAATTATTACTCTTGTAGGACCATAGAGATCTATATGAACCAACTCCAATAATACGTTAGAAGATTGTTCTTTTCCTCTGAAACTTCTTGTTTGCTTTCCAATCTGACAATCCTTATAGACAACATTGACGAGCTTTGTAATCTTTAGTAGATCTCTTACAACTTGAACAAAACTGATTCTTACTCGATTACCAAAATTAATGTGAAACATCCTCCTGTGCCATAGCCAACTTTCATTAATCTGAGTCATGAAGTAATGACCATCAACACCCTTGAGCTGATAAACATTTCCATCTGTCCTTCTTCCAACAACAATCACAGTTCCAGACCCTTTTTTGATCTCACATCCATCATTCTGAAGCATAATATTATATCCTTTGCTAAACATGCGTCCAACACTCAAGAGGTTATTCCTTAAACCCTTGACATAGTAAACATCATCAGTATTATACTTGCCATCAAAACTGATTGAACCTATTCCATATATCTTAGCACCTGAATCATCACCAAATCTAACAAGTCTTTCATCATAATTTTCAAGTTTAAAAAAATTGCTCTTGTCTCTGGTCATATGATTAGAGAATCCACTATCAATGATCCAATATTTCTTATCCTATCGAACATGAAAGGTAGATGCCAAAGTACCTTTAGTCTTATCCTTTGTCTCCAGAGGGAATTCCTTCACACATCTTTCAGAGTTAGCAGAAGTAAATTCATCTTTTAAATCCATGAACAAGCATTCATCATCATCATCTCCATAATTAGATTCATCATCAAAAATACTTGCATCTTCTTTAACATAATAACTTTTCTTAATCATCTTACCTTTGTTTTCTTTGTTTTTTTCATTCACAGCTTTGTTTGGACATCTTGAAGCATAATGACCTATCTTTCCCCAATTGAAACATTTGAAAGGCAACCTACCTTTGTATTTACTAGTACCTTTTTCATTCTTCTTACAAATTTAGCCTTCACATCATCAAGATCCTCCTGATCTAATTTTTTAGTCTTCTCTATTTTTCTAGCCTTAAAAGTAGTCTCAACATTTGCACCATTATTTGTACCAAATTCTCTCATTTCAAATGTAGTTAAAGAGCCATACAATTGATCTCTAGAATACTAATCTAGATTTATAAACTCCTCAATAGAAAAGACTTTATGACTATAAGCTTTAGGTAGGGTTCTAATAATTTTCTTTACCATTTTTAGCTCTTTGAATTTTCCACCAAGACCTCTAATGGAGCTGACCACTTCATCTACCCTCTGCATGTAGCTTGTAATATTTTCATCTTCAGAGATTCACAAGTTCTCAAATGTGATCTTCAGATTTTGCATCTTAGCTTGTTTAACCTTATCATCTCCTTCATAAACGCTTTACAATTTTGTCCAAATTTCTCCAACAGTTTTCAAATTCATAACCTTCACTAATTCAGAGTTTGTGAGACTACTTAAGAGAGAATACCTTGCTTTACTATTGCTTTCATAGGCCTTGATTTCAGCTTCAATGCTTGGACCATTTGTAGGTATAGTATATCCATCTTGAACCAATTTCCAAACATCATATCTTAGATAACTTAGAAATCCTTCCATCCTTGTTTTCCAAAATGCATAGTTCATTCCATCAAACATAGGGATCTCCTTCTCGTGTGCCATATGAGATCTACCTTAAGCGGTTAAGATTTCTTCCAAGGAACCTTGCTTTGATGCCAATTGTTGAATGCATAAGATAACTAAGAGGGGGGGGTGAATCAGTTTTACCTTAAAACTTCAAAACTCTCATACACATTCAGATCCACATTCATTCATTAAACCCTTAAATATGTTATTATGAATTAGCATGAAAATCAAATAATAGAAGCTGAAACAACTTAACACCATACACAAGAGAACACCAGATTTATGTGGAAAACCTAAGAAGGGAAAAACCATGGTGAGGATTAGATCACAATATAAAGTAATATCAACAATGAATACAATTGGGCTCACTACTAGAGGGCTCATTGCCCAAAGAAATAAATTTTCACTGCTAGAATAGAAAAGAAGATAGAGAAGAAATGTTACATAGAGAAAAACATCTCAGTGCAATAGAGAATCCACCATAATTTCACCAACACCTTCGTAGTCTGATTGAAGAATTGTAGCCACCTTCTTCTCACTACATCCAACAAACTAACACATGAAAGCTCACACTACACTTCTCAATTTCACACTCTTAACACTCTACAATTCACATCATTTGCGACTCTCAAATCTATCTTAACATCCTTCAACAACTCAACTCATGCTGATACTATCCTCAACCTTGAAACCCTTCTCCAAGGTCGGCTATACACATAAATCGTGCAAATTAAAGTTAGGTTGATGCCAAAACACTTTCATGGTAGATATAAGTGAAAGTGGACCACATCATACCTTAGCTAGGACCCAAATCAACAACACCACACTACAACACAATTCTACCAATACCCATTGCAACTAGTGTAAACTCTAGATCGACAATTACCCATGCAAACACCATTAAAACTTTAAGTACACTCTTCCTCAAACCAATGGATGACTTGCAAACCACACACCATGCTTGAAAATGATCTAGAATATTCCTTAAACATCTTGAAATCCAACAAATTTCTTTGCAACAACTTCCACCTGAAGAATGTACACACCCAGTACATTCAGACAATTTTACCATAAAACTGTTACTTGAGAAACTAACTTCTGAAACACCAAACCTCAAACCACTTTAATAAAAAAAGATACCGACACCATATGACACTTCCTCAGACTTGCAAGACCTGAAACCATTCTGTGAAGAAACACAAAGCAAAGACATTTCTCCCAAACACCTCTACAATGCACAATCCACACACTGGTAAACATAAATTCTTCTACACAATGATCTATCACACCAAATTCTAGATATAACACTTCTGAACATCTCTCACCAACATATCTGAATCACACAGATAGATCTTCAACCTAGAAGAAATGCAGAGCAACACAAGAACACACCTCTATCACCCAGAACACCACTACAACACACTATTTCATGTCTTTTTATAAAATTTTCTCAAAAGCACTTGAAAACCAAGCAACAGAGGCACAACCTCATCATCTTCAATAATTCCTCAACAATAGACAAAAACTTATCAAAGTAACACTAAAGGTTGACAATAGTAGCTTTACTAATGACAACATAATGCAACTAATCAAAGCATGGATAACATCAACTGCTAATAATCTTGCAACAATCTCACCCAACGATAGACATCAATGACAACACCAGCTGCTCATACATGCAACACTTCCTACTCTCTTATGTCCCTTTCCTTTCAAGTTTATATATATTTCAATTCATTTACCAAACATTAGTATGGACTTAATGCTAAAACCTATTAATTGAATTAACTTATAACAAGATTATTGAACTAATTAAAATAATTTCATATAATTTAAATATCATTTACATGCAATAATAACAATTCCCCCATTTTATTTTATTTTCTAATTCTCAAATACATCATTCAACATTAATATGCAAGCATGGTTTATAAAAGTATAACAATCCAATGAGGTAATCCACAAACACGATTGAAACACACATATTGATGGTTACCCATGACACAAATAAACTCCATAATCACCATCAATTTGGGTCCAAGTTTACATAGGGTCTCATATAACACATCTAATACTCTATCCAAGTATGATAGGAGTTATCAAACACATTAATACCAATGCAACATCTCCAATATAACCACCATTGGGGAGATAACCCATACCTACATACTTAGGTGGGGGAATAACCATGTGCCTAATCACTTAATTCACATGACAAGTGTACCTATTCATACTTATAATAGTTAAAGCAATGTAAAACCATCCAATGGGGCATACCTTCACATAATTTATATATTAATCACATCCAAACATACAACATGATAATAAAAACATTCAAAATTCCAACATATTGATAATAAAATACATGCATGAATATATATCTTTATGCATGGATCCACAAAGATAAAGTAAAATATAAACATTGTGAGATTTAACATGAGAATATCACATGCATCATGCAATTTACACTCAACATCTAGATGCCAAAATAAAATAGCCATGAGAAACCACTAGAGGCATACATTGGGTGAATGAGGCATTGAAAGAGTGGGAGAAGATCATGGATACTCAAACTCTTATTGAAAATCCCAAAAATATTCAAGTGTGTTAGACCAATTTGTATGGAAAACAAATGCTTTATGGTACAAGGACATGTTGTACTTGCAAGAACTCAACCCTTTAGTTTAAGGTCTTGGAAAACTTACATGATTCTCCAATAAGTGGTTGCTTAGGATTATTGAAGACTTATCATAGAATCAAGCAAGACTTCTTTTGGGAGGGGCTCAAAGGGATGTTTAAAATCTATAGTAGAATGCATGTTATGCCAACAATATAAAGGGGATATAATTAAGAATATAAGTAATTTATAACCCTTATCTATTCCAAGTTAGAGGTTAGAGAAGGTATCCATGAATTTTATAGCAAGTTTTCCTAGATCTAAAGGAAAATATATCATCATGGTTGTTGTTGATTGTCTCACTAAATATGCACATTTAGTTGATTTACCACAACCATTAGTAGCAAGCATTGTGGCAACAACTTTTATGAATACTATTTATAAAATACAAAGGACTCCAAAAGTCATAGTAAAGGATCATGATCATTATTTAAAATTGGTTTTTAGATTGAATTATTTTCATGTTTGGACTGTACTCAGCTTGCTTGAAGTTTTTCATACCATCCCCAATTATATGGATAGATTAAGGTGGTCAAAAAGTGCTTGGAGGGTTATCTCTAATCTTTTTCTTTAGATAAACAAGAGAGATGGGTCTAATGGCTATTACTAGAATAATTCAATGGTATAACACTTCTTTTTCGTGCTTCCTCCACAATGTCTCCATTTTGACACTATATAGGTACCAATCACCATCAATCACCTTTTCATTATGAGGACTCCCAAAAGTTCAAATAGTTGCATAACACATTCAACATCAACAAGAGGTACTTGCTAGTATTAGGGAGAACTTGGCAATGACACAAAATATAATGAAGTAACAAGTTAATTAACACCATAATAAAAAATACCATCAAAGTGGAAGATTAGGTCTTCATGCAATTGCAAGCATATAAGTAAATGCCAACGAAACCAAAATACAACAAGCTTGCAACCAAGTATTATGGTACTCATATGTTATTGGAGAGGATTAATAATATAACATACAAATTGGAATTTACCTATGTCAACAAAAATACATTTAGTCTTACATGTTTCATGCTTGAAGAGGGTTATTGGACAAAGAGTTACAACACATACTAAGTTACTAGAGTTGGATGAGGAGGCTAGAATAATTTTAAATCTTGAGTGAATTCTTTAAACACACATTAAAGGCTATGCAAAAGGGAAATCATAGAGTATTTGATAAAATGGAAGATCTCTCTAGTCAAACATGCTATGTGGAAATATGAGAATTTTGTACAAAAAAATCCATAATTGATTGACATTGAGGAAAAAACTTCTCTAAAGAGGGGGGGCATGCTACACCCTTAATCCTATGGTGTGCATATGGTTGTAGTGTTGGAAAATATACTCCTTTACATTTCACACTATGTTTGGGTCCCTTAATTAATTGGACTTAATTAAGCCTCTAATTGTCCCAATTATGCATCTACAAGCCTAATTAATTGTAATTTCTAAAAGGGGAATCATTATTTAATTAATGCAATTATCATTTTTAACACCCTGAAATGAATAGGTCCTAACAATTTAAGTCAGGACCCATTCACCGTTGGGAAAATAGGTCCCCTTTAGTTGCTAAATTCAAAATTTTAATATGTTTTTAGCGGCCCTTTTATGATCCAAATTCAAATTTTAAATGTCGTCTTTTAATTTTTGATTTTCAGGAAATTAGAAAATTACGTATAAATACAAGGTCTTTTTATCAATTCAAATCCTAGAATTTTCATGAGAGAAAAAATTATAGCAAAAATTATTGTCAAAGGTGTTCAAGAGAAGATTTATCAAGGATATACAAGAGCATTCAAGATCTCAAGCATCATGCCGAAGTTATCTTCATTCATGCATGTTTTTGGAGCTAACATTATGATGTATGTTTCAAGCATTCAAGTCAAGATTCAAGCATCAAGATCAACATCCAATCAAGCCATTCATGCAAGATCTAAACCTTGGAGAGATGTATTAAGTTTCAGTCCTTCAAGGATCTCAATTCAAGGGTTTGGTGAGTTGCAACATAGCAAGTGTTCATTCATCATTCCTTTCATGTTTCATTTCATTTCAAGGTTTAATTACCAAAATGGAGTTTGACCAAGGAAAACCTCCATTCACCAAAAATAATTTTTTCCCCTCTTGTGTGTGTTGCAAATCTTAGGTTTAAGAAGGATTGAAGATTCATCAAAAGTGCACTTTTGCAGAGTTGTTAACATTGTCGTCAAGCCACAAAGACTCACCTTCAGAGATTAATTTTGAATTTTCGACAATGAAACCCAAAGGAATAAGGAGTGTAGAACCAAGAACAAAAGACTGAGAAATCATATTTTGAACTCCTATAGCAAGACCCATTTTCCCTTGGGTGAATGAGTCCCAGGAGGACACTCAACAAAGGTTTTTTGTGACAGGTGCATACAATCATAACTTTGTCTAATCTTCTGGAAGTTTGTGGATTACTAGATAAAGGTTTTAAATTGATGTTTCAAGTGTTACATTGCATAATTGGGTTTGTTTGATATTTTTAGTTTTTCTCCCAAAAGTGTAGTTCAGGATGATTTACCTTGTCCGCAATCATAAGGAAAACAACAAGATCTCCATCAAGGTTAACTCACCTAAGGGTTGAAAGTCAATATTTCCCTAGGGGATCTCTTTTTCCTAATGAAATAAGGAAAATAGGTGCATCATATACCCCCTTGTTACCATTCCATTTTGGTTCACCTATATTTCCCTATGTTTCAAGGGTTATGACTAGTTAGCTTGTTGCTACTTTGACTCTTAATTAAGGTATATGATCATTAATATAGCCCCATATAGGTTGTTAATTTAGCTTGCTTGACATCTAAGGTATATATAAGAGCTAGTGGTTAGTTTATGATAATCACATTATGGATTGTGTTCTTCTTGGATAATTTTGGAGGTTCTCTCTCTTGAAGTGGCTTATTATTCTTAAGTATTATCAAGTATTTGTAGCATATTTCCTATTATATTCTTCTCTTACATAAGTTATTTCATTTTAACATGTCTCAAGAAACCACAGAAGCTTATATAATCTCTTTTTCCATATCATTGGATAGTGATCTCATAATATTTTCAATTTCAATTAAGAAGTCCACTTGAGGTATGGAAGAGGGGGACCCCTTTCGAGAAAGTTAAATGCAAGAGGAGAAATATGTGTACATTGAAAGTTGGGAGAGAAAACTTGAGTGTTGGAAAGGAGAGGGGCTTGAAGGGAAAGGTTCAAAAGAAATGTGAGCCAACATGCATTACCTAAGGAAAAAATAAAAATAAAAATTAGGCTTCTGTTCAACATCTCTCTCTTTTCTTTAATTTCAAAGTGCACCTCTTTATATGATCAACCAAAACAAAAAGAAAGCATAACAAGTGCAAATAATATAAAATAATAGAGGGCATGGGTTTGACTCCAACATTGACATCTCTACTCAATTCATTCATTTGAGCTATGGAAGAAGAAGCTCTTACTCACCTCCCTTTTTCTCACAATTAAAGTAAGGGTTCATCTTGTGAGCAACTCACACAAGCTTGCTCAAGGCTTTACATGGAAATCTCTAATGAGTAAATTTTCTATCTATGTATTTTGTAAGATTTTTAGGGCATCTATAATTCCATTTTTTTATTGTTCATGTCTTTACGTGGTCAAATCTACTAGAGAGGTAATCTTTTGGTTATATGTTGTAATTGAAGGTATGTCTTCCACCAAAGCTACACGTGTTTACATTGGGCCTTGTATATGCTAAAATAACACACACAATTGTCTATACTAATACAACACATCCAAAGAGGTGTAACATCTTAACCCAATTTCAACACTTTTTCATATCTAATGGAGACTTAGTCTAATGTTTCAATTTTGAAAGCCTCAAAATTCATCGTTCAAACCTTATTTTATTCCATTTTATTTTTTGTTTGTTGATCAATCAAGGTTCTAGTAGATCCCTCAACATTAAAACACAAATGGGGCTCAATCCCCAAATATGCATGTTAACCATGTATTTGTTGTCTTGTTATAATATTATCAAAATTATTATATAATATCACACTTTGTCTCTACCATTTGATCATGCCAATAGACTCCATTTACCTATTTCATTTTTATTATTTTATTATTTAGCGTTACGGTAATCTCTTTATACATTTTTTTTTCTTATTATTTAGTCTTATAATAATCTCTTCTATATGTATATTCTTTTTGTCATGTTTCCAATAATGTATGGAAGGGAAGATGATAGGAAATCCAAGACCCTTTTTAAGAGAGTTATGAATAAGAGAATCAATATGCATGTTAAAAGGTGGGAGAAAAAACTAAAGTGCTAGTTGTTTCTGGATTGAAACTGATTAGGTTTTTTATATCAATGTTTATGATCATACTCCATGATCCATCATAAACGTTGATATAACTTTCAATAGATCATACTCCATGATCCATCATAAACGTTGATATAACAAATCTACACAGTTTCAATCCAGAAACAACTTGATGATGAATCATGGAGTATGATCCGAAACATTGATATAAAAATTCTACACAGTTTCAATCCAAAAACAACTAGCATTTATTGATCATGGACTGTGAAAACTTTATACTGTTAAAAACTAAAATGTTAGAAATGAGAGACCTTGTTTAATCTCTTCTACTATGTCATTAGATAGCAATTTCACAACGTTTTAAATTTAATTTTAATAGATATGGAAGGGAAGGTGATAGGAAATCCAAGACCCCTTTTTAAGAGTATGAACAAGAGGATCAATATGCACGTTGAAAGGTGGGAGAGAAAAACTTGTGTTAGAAAGGAGAGCATTAACTAAGGAAAAAATAAAAAAACAAAAGCTCCATTTCAACGTCTCTTTTTTTCAAAATTTCAAAACGCACCTATTTATATGATCGGCGGAACGAAAGCCCAGGATTAGAAGTGCAACTAACAAAATAACAGCGGGCAAGGGTTCGGCCCCAGCATTCATTTGAGCTATGGAAGAAGAAGCCCTTACCCAAAATGAAAGCGAGGGTTCGCCCTGCGAGCAGCTTACACAGGCCTGCTCAAGGCTTAACATGGGAAGCTCCAACGAGTAAATTTTCTATCTACTTATTTTGTATTTTGTAAGATTGAAGGGCATCTGTACTCCCAATTATTTTCCCTTCATGTCTTTATTTGGTTGATTCTACTTGTGATTCTAAGCCCGAGTGTTTGAACCTGGATCTCTACGCATGATGTCCTCCTTCTTAGATATTAGGCCACAGCGCCGACAAGCAATGTAGCTCAGTTTTCATCACTAGATGCATCAAAAGGCCAATTTCATTTCTGTTTCTCATCGTTTATCCTGTGGTGCCCATATGTTATATTATGATTCCAGATTGAACTTCTTGTGTCAATTTTTAACCCACACTTATATTTTGTACACAAGCAGGGATGAGGGCAGTGAAACTGGCGATGATGCTACGGAATGCCCAGATCTGGAAATACCCTCATTAAATGAAAATGACGAGAAAGATTATTTGGAAGTTGCAAGGCTTATTGAAGGTCGGTATCACATTCTCTTCACTCTGTTTTGTATTTTCAGGTATTTGTTTTATTTTAGCTGTTAAATGTAATCTGACAGTACTATTTATGAGAGCCATATCCAATTGTTATGAGAGAATCCATCCTGATAGAGGAGGTTGCTATTTCAGAGACCTTATTCCTATGTCATACAGAGAAATAAAATCAGTGTTCTTCTGTTAATCTTTAAGCGACCATTAAGCACACATTTACCCCTAATAGATTTTCTTCTGTTTAGAAGTGCACAAAGGGTTCTTGTTTTGGTGAGTAGATGGCAATTCTCATGCTGCCGTTGTTTCTTATTAAGGATTTTTAGTATCAGGCATGGCCATCAAATATCCTGATCGCAAACAATGTGGTAATGGGAGATTTGGATACAGATATGACGTGGGGTATGGATTTGTCATTCTGAAATAGGTTGCCCATGTTTATAAATAAGAGTGCCACTAAAGTACATTTAAATTTAATCACTGAGAAATGTGGATTTCAGAGTGGTGTCACCATCCAGGTGACACAGTAAGGACTCCATAATACTTATAGTTCTAGTGATGAATAGAAGAACCACAAAACATACCAAATTGGATTTGGGAATTTGGCTAAAATGTTTGGAAACCATGTTAAGTCTTATTATTAATTATTAGTATATATTGTGTTTTGGAAGGAAGGTAAAAATAATCAAGTTTTATCCATAATTCAGACTCAGCATCATATAACATGGCTCGATTTTCTTCAGATATCCAGTCTATTTATGTTTCTTGTAGGTTTGAAGTGGTATATATGATGAAGAAATGAAAAATATTGGCTATAATTTGTTTAGTTTCTGCAATCTCTGTTCTTATAATTGTTCTCTGGCAAGGTGATACATAACAATTAATAAATTAATAAGCACCTTCTTATCAAATTGCATTCTTCAAAATGTAATATTTGAAATGTAAAATGCTTTCTAGGAATCAGGACAAGTATTTTATACATCCTCGATAATAATTAATTTATATAATGGTACCAGAGGGTAAGTTGGATAAGCTAAAAGTGGAACAGTGCAAGCTGTACCTTAGGAAGCATGGGCTAAGACTATCAGGAAAGAAAGCAGTTCTTATTGAGCGGATTCAGGAGCACCTTGAGTATGTTCTTGTAGATGAAGCTCCTTCACCCTTCTAATCTTTTCAATGGTTATTTAGATACATTCACGGTTGCTTAATTTGTGCACAGTTCTTGTCAGTATGGATTTAATCTGTTTTATGCCTGTTCTTGTATTATTGTCAGGATAAAGGATGGTAGCGGTGAAAAAAAATACCCAAAATCAAGCTTTGTGTTGAACTGTAAAGGTCAGAGGATGAAGTTTTGAGATTGTCTTTGGTTTTATTCATGGATGTGTCTATTGTATGGCATGCTTTTGATCTATCTTAAACTTTTTCTATGATAATTTTATACAAGACACAACTTGTTGCTTATTTTCCTTATTTTTCAGGTGATGCCTGCACTGGGGATATTGTTATGTTTGAACAAAATGTATATGAAATGTAAGAGGGCAATGTGCACTTAAGGAGTTATTTCACTATATTCCTTCCCGCTTTAGGTACAAACTAGAGTCCTTGTTGCATAACCTAATTGTAATTTTGACATATCTTGAATTTAGGTATAGTATTGCTTCAAGAAGTGCCACAGGTCCATCTATTGGTACTCGATGTGTTGTGGGGCGAATTGTTAAGGAAAGCTATGGTGTAGCTAAGCAGCAACACACTTTTACAGTGCGTAAAACACTTTGACTGTTTATATATTCCTGTGCATTCATATATGCTTTGAGGCTTAGTAATCATTAACCTCTAACTTCCAATTTTTGGTATATTTGTGAAAAATCAAGCTTAAGAAACATGTGATTGTTTGTTCCTTTGCGAGTGATCCAAGTTTGCAAAATAAGTTTATCCTTATTTTCAAGCCTAAAAGTTTCTATGTTTGTATTTCAATTTAATATAGATGCATGCATGAGCTAAATACATTTTCTACCTTTTGAAGATAGAAGTTCTTTGGAGCAAAGGTGAGAAGCCTTTGCCTGCATTGCACCCCCTTCTTATCAAAGGGCGTAATCTCTACAAACTACAAACTGTTCGGCAGGTGAATGTGCTTTCTTGTCATTAAGTTTACAGACTTTCAAAGTTGAGATTTTCTTCTATTCCTGATTGAATTCTTTTTGAATGCAGCCATGGCCTAATGAAGAGGATAGGAAGAAAGTGCTCCAAGAGAAGCATTCTAGAGGATTTGTTGCTCGTAATGCTAGAGATGTGAGAGTCCAAATGAAGGAAACCAACAGGCAAGTGAAAATCTTTGGTGTGGATGAGGAATCTAATACTATGTGTTTATTTAGGATACTTAGTGTTTATTTAGGTTCTATGGGATCTTACTGTATTTCCAGGATGTTTTGTTTTATGAGGGAGAGTGCAATTCTGTGTTTACTGTTTTAGTCAAATCGTTCATTTTAATTTTCAATTAGTGCTAGGATTTTCTTCTTTAGTTTGGTTAAAACTTAAATGTGAAGCACTTTTTTTGTGCTCTTATCATTTTCTCTGATTGCTTTTGTTTGTCTATGAGATTATCTGCAATCTTTGATGCTTTCGGGGCTTGTTTTATTGTCTTATAGTACTGCAAATGCTGCCTAAACATGATGCCAAGGGTTCAGTTAAATCTTGTTAATCTTGTAGAATTAATTCTTTAAAGATAATCTTACTTGACTGTCTGTTAAATTAGAAATTAAAGTATAATTTATTGTACCTCTTTTAAGCATAAGTATTGATTTTTTGACCCATGACATTCATATGATGCTTTACGCAGATACAAAATTCATACAAATTGGACTCCATACAAGTTAATATGATGATCCTTTCTCTCTAACCTTGTGGATTGTTGCTAAGTCTTGTGTTTGTTTAAGAATGCAGTTTCCTATTTAAAAGGATATTTAGCAACATTTAAAATCAAGTAGGTCATAATAACCTTGAAGAGAACAAACTTGTGTAAAGGAAAGCAAGGTGTAGGGTTTGCATGGAAACTTCTGTGTGTCACTGGGCTAGATCATTGACTTGGCTACCTTTAAATGAATGATGCATCTTCAACAAATTTTTAAACCTAATTAGTGTTTTGTGAAGTTATACATCCTTACTTCTTATTTAATTAGCACAACAGAGTGTCACTTTTAGTTTCTATTTTTTCTACCGGTTTCATCTAAAGCCAGAAGAGATTACAAGAAATCAAAACCCAAAAGAAGGTAGCCAATTTGCAAGGCACATATCTCAGAACCCAAAAAGGCCAGATGAAACAAGTGTGTGAACAGAAGTTTGTTCAGGTTCTGTTGGCAAACCAAAAAATATAATTGACCATTGAGTTGACTAACCAAAAACATAGTTGACTGTTGATTACAGATGGTATCCAAAGGAATCTCAACTTGTTGATTTGAGTGAGGGCTTAGGTACATGTAACTGTGGGATGGCTGTGCTTTTAATTAAATAGATTGTAACTCAATTTTTTTGGTTTCTTGAAAATAGCGAAAGATATTTGTTTCTGCCTTTTGGAAAGGACATGCTCTCTAGACCCCGCCTTATTTAGAGCAACACAATCCCTTATTTTGAATACTATTAAGTAGATAGTTCTTTTTTTTGACCAACTATAGATACAGCAACTCTTCCTTCCACTCAGAAAAACACATTGTAAACTGTATTATCATATAAGTCCACTGATCCCCCATGAAAAAAATTATCCAACTCCAATCCATAACTTTCTCATTAGAAATTGTCTCTTCTATTATCATAGCATTCTGCCTACTATAGATACAGCAACTCTTCCTTCCACTCAGAGTTACACCTTGTAAACTGTATTATCATATAATACTCTATTCCAGTGACACCAATCACCTTTTCTCATTAGAAATTGTCTCTTGGCTATGCACACATTCTTGCCTACTGTTTCCATGGAGGAAAGCTTCAAGCACAGGTCATTTCATTCTAACTGCCATTAACTTGCTGTTCAGGACTGCTAATAACAACTCACACATGCCAAGCCTCAAAAGGCCAAGAGCTCACACTTCTGGAAATGATGATAAGTACCACATAGATAAATTCCATCTCACTTGATCAACATTTGAAAACTTCATAAAATAACGATTACCATGATATCTCTATATCAATATTTATCAGTCCCTTTATTGGGTTGTTGATTCTTCAAAGTTCTCACAACTCTGATAATTAATTTTAACACTTCCAAAGGGTAATGCAATTTCTGTAACTTAGTTCTCAATTCAGAAATTTCAAATATATAAACTTCCATATTAGTGGCCCAATCAGCAACTGCAGTTCGTTTATGTTTGATATGACTGAAAGAAATGTTTTTGAAACTGCGAAACATAGGTCTGACATTATCAATAATATTCTTCAACATCCAGTGATTCCTGTGATTGTTGTTGACCAGATCAAATGATCAACTCTGAGCATCCTTCCACTTTTAAAATTTTCCATCCTTACTTCAAAGCTTTCTCAACTCCCTTGCTTAAAGCTGAAGCCTCTGCCACATTATTTGTATCTTCATCCAAATCTAGCCATAGGCAGCAATTTCATGCTAACTGCTATTAACTTGCTGTCCAGGACTGCTAAATAGCAACTCACACATGCCATGCCTCAAAAGGCCAAGTGCTCACACTTCTGGAAATGATGAGAAGTACCGCACAGATAAATTCTATCTCACTTGATAAAAAATTGTAAACTTCATACAAATCTAACGCCATGATCAAAAGAGGTTGCCCATTTTCTTCTTGAAAGATATGGGTTTCCTTTAGCTGCTCCATCGAAATGAAGCCTGCTGCAAGAGGAAGCAAAACCACAGAGGCCTTCTTGGTCTCAACAGAATCATTCTTCCTCACATCAGTTCAACTTTCTTTATCTGCCACATTATTTGCATCTTCACCCAAATCTAATGCCATAATCAAAAGAGGTTGCCCATTTTCTTCTTGAAAGATATGGGTTTCCTTTAGCTGCCCCATCAAAATGAAGCCTGCTGCAAGAGGAAGCAAAACCACAGAGGCCTTCTTGGTCTCAACAGAATCATTCTTCCTCACATCAGTTCAACTTTCTTTATCTGCCACATTATTTGCATCTTCACCCAAATCTAATGCCATAATCAAAAGAGGTTGCCCATTTTCTTCTTGAAAGATATGGGTTTCCTTTAGCCGCCCCATCGAAATTGAGCCTGCCTCAAGAGGAAGCAAAACCACATAGGGCTTCTTGGTCTCAACAGAATCAGTCTTCCTCACATGAGTTCAACTTTCTTTATGTTCATTAATAGATACTATTAAGTAGGTAGGTTAGAAGAAGCTAAAAAATAAACATTTGTTTGACAGCTTAGCTTGTTAATGGGACTATTTTGCTATAGGTCATTTTTATATTGTCTGATGGTTTTATCAAGCTTAAGATGTTTGTTATATAGCCTATGTATAATCTCCTAAATCATATTTCTGATATTTGCATTGATTTCAGATCCTATCAAGCAAGACATACACAAAAAGAAGCTGTTTCAACCTCAAACAAAAATGTTGACAAAAATTCTGATAAGAGAACTCTTTTGAGAAAGCCACTTACAGAAGCCAATGGCGTGTCTCTTCCAGTGCTTGTATCCTCAGTATCCTCATATGCAAGCAATAATTTCATTGGGAAATCAAATATTGGATGTTTGTCTGACATCCATTCAGCTGCGGGTCCCTTATCCTCAAATAAGGGTACCCTTTTTACGTCCAGCAATGGCTTCAAGGGGCATACAAGACCAATAACATGCCTATCTGATTCACCACTTCACGGGTCAAGGTCAGCACCTGGTATCAATGATCAGCAGAGAAAACCATGTTTTACGTCCAGCAATGGCTTCAAGGGGCATACAAGACCAATACCATGCCTAGCTGATTTACCACTTCAGGGGTCAAGGCCAGGACCTGGTATCAATGATCCACAGAGAAAACCATGCAAGCATTTTCTACAGGGTAGATGCTATTTTGGTGAGCGATGTAAATTTTTTCATGATATAAGTATGCTCAGATTCAATCAGAACCACTATCAACTGGGAGTCAGAAACAAGGAAAATAAAGCACAAAGAAGTTACTATTTAATCTGACTGTCTTTAGATGGCTATTTTTGTTCTTATTCCTCGTTCTGGAGATGGAGGCATCACACTCAGGTTTATTGATTTTTTGTTGTTGTAAAGGTTATGGAGAATGGAGGCATGTTTCTTTGTTGCCTCCTGTTTGTGTCCCAGTGAACGCCTGTTTAGTAGTCATGCTAAAATAGACCATTAATTGAGTTGTACCTACATTAGAAGCTAGCCCAGTTTGTAGGCAGCCAGCTTCATTTTAATGATCACTAAACTACGACAATTTGGAATTTTTAGATGATCATAGAGAACAAGCATATAGTCTATTAAAAGTGCATTGTGGTCTTCAAAACTGAAGCTTCTCAAGGAGTTAAAACATTGTGATTAATCAAAAAACCCAACATGGGTTGAATTGGCCCATCTAGTGTAGCTTTAATTTCTTCTTGGGGTTGAGTTGATCTGTGGAGTTTGCTTGTGATTAATCAAAAACCCTAACATGGGTTGAATTGGCCCATCTAGTGTAGCTTTATGTTCTTCTTGGGGTTGAGTTGATCTGTGGAGTTTGCTTGTTATTAATCAAAAAACCCAACATGGGTTGAATTGGCCCATCTAGTGTAGCTTTATTTTCTTCTTGGGGTTGAGTTGATCTGTGGAGCATCATCTTTTGTTGTGCTAAAACTCAACATGGGCTGAACCAAAACCGGTTTATTCCTTCACTCTGATTTCAAATAATAAGGATGAACCCAGTACAATAATATTTTTTTTGTGCAGTGTATGCTGACTTGTAATCAATTCACTTCTTGTATATCGGCAAACTAATCTTAATCCAGAAACAGCAAATTGAACATTATGGATTGTGGAGATCTCATAGCATTAAATAATCTTAAACAGTTTGGCCCCAAATCTAACAGTTTTAAAACATGTCTAGAATATTTTGTACTTGAAGCAGAAGGCCTTTGATAAAGCTGAAGAGAATTTTTTTAGTTAGAACGACCAAATGATCAATGAAAAGTATTTGAGCTTGATAAAGATGATTTGATTTGTATCCCTTTCCAAATGCGCAATGGTCTTGTTTTTCTAATCTAGTTTAAACAGAGTAGCTAAACTTTTATTCAAACTGCATTATCAAGAGTATGAAGAAAGAAATCCAGTTATCTAACTGAGCAGGATATGATATGAAATCATCTTTGTCGAGCTTGAGAGAGGGATTGTTTCCAGATGATGCAAAATTTAAAGCTGCATGTGGTTATGCCTTCTTCAACACAGACTGAGCAAGTTTAACGAGAAGGGCTTTTATATATTCTAGAATCTGATAAAATTACTTACATGCTCCAAACTGTCACATCCCACGTCAGGCCCATTTAATGGTGTCTTAAATAAATAAATAAAAATCAAAGTAAAAGAAAACAAAGTCACCAAGGTTGTGACCCTGCAAGAACAAGAGAAGACTTGAGGGATAGAGTGGGAAAAATGATGCATTGAGGCATGGCACCCCTATCATTTTCCTCCATTGATCACGTGAAGGCATGACATGCTCACTATTTCAATTGCTTTCTACAGGAAAATAGGAGACAAATTAATTGTTAAGTCTAGATGCAGGGTGAAAAGGAGAATTGTGCCATTAATGCAGCATGGCATCCTTGCTCGTGGAAGGCACAACCTTGACTATGAGCATGGGAAAATAAGGTGCCAGGTAGCTGTTAGAACCCCACGACCCCTTGACTGGAGACACACACTTTTGGGAGAAAAAAGTGAGAAACAGAGGCATGAGGAGGGGTTGAATGGTGTGGAAGAAAGAGCAAGGAGGAGCTTGACTTTCATGGCTCATTTTGGTAGTCACTTCTCACAGCAGTATGGTGCGAGAGCAGCGTAGGAGAGTTATGCAGGAAGGATGCCATGGAGATGAAGTCGTCCAACTGAGATAGGAAAAATCTTCAGCTATTTACCAAGCCATGGCATACGCGAGGAAGGAAAGAGAAGAGGAGGAAGAATTGTAGATTTGAGGGTGATTGAAGATCATACCAGGGTAGCCCCAAGAAGTTGTCCATTAAGGTACCCATCACTGCTATATGTTTGCTATCATGGTTAAAATATAATGTTTTTGATTAATTTAGCAGGGTAAGGGCCTTGATCCCTTACAAAAACAGCAAAACTGTGCCGGACCGGAACGGCACAGAACTAAGGAGACAACAAAATGAAACAGCACAATGTCTCCTTACTCCAAGCAACAAAGAACAAACATCAACTAAGATTATGGGGATATACCAGTCATGTACCAGTACAGAATTTTCAAAACCATAATATCATTAACCCAGAGACTATCAAAAAGAAGGATAGACCGACCAGTCATGAGTTCCTAGATAGCACATTATCAAAATAACAGAGATTAAAAGTATATAGTTAAAAGTTCAGGCTTAGAAAGCCAATATCAGTCTTAAAATTACGTTAAGGAAACCAAAAAGAGCAGTCAAGGAAAGATGCATCCACAACTAAGAGAGCTCAGTCCCAAACTAGAAAAAGGAAATCAGGAGTCCACGATGAGACTCCAAGTCTTTTCAAGGTCTACCACTGTTTCTTCCATGCTGTCCTTGAGATTAAAATATAATGTTATTTGTCAGATGAAACATAGTTATTAGTTTCTTGTGCTCAAATTAGAGATTGAGAAGAGGGTATGGATACCCAGCCAAATGTGACTAAAAAGGGATTGCTGTAAGATTTATTTGGCAAAAAACACTTCCTATCACTGAAGCCTTCAAAAAACTATGCACATTAGTTAATAAGGAAGTTATGCATGAGTTTTCTGATATTTACCCAGCATTTTGTCAAACATTTGTCATGCCTCTGTTTTTGGTGTATGCATAGTGCAAAATTTGAATAAGACATTTTGATGAACATTTAATTTTGAATTATCTACTCTTAGAGCAAGACAATAATTAATCTAGATTGATCTCTATTTATGGGTATTTTTATTAAAAAAATTAAAAGTATTGTCAAAAGGTTTTGGTATAATTAAAGGTCTTCAAAAAGGTAATGATTGAAAGAATGGTGGATAGAGACATAATAATAATACTTAATATTGAAAAAGGTGATTTATAACTGGAAAGAAGTATGTTGTTGAATTTGAATCTGCAATCTTGTTTGATGTCTTAAACATCAGGCTGATACCAGAAAAAACTGCTCTCATGTTTTGATTAATATTTTTAATTCCTTTCTGGGTTTTATTTTTCTCTTTCTTAACTTTCTGAAACATTTTAAAGTTTTGAATAACGAGGAGAATTGAGGAAGTTATGACAATTTTATGATTGCCTAGTAGTTAGATTTTAAAATTGTTAAATTGTCTTAGTGATTAGATAAAGTATTAAACTTTATTAAGCTATCATGAGTCTATTGGATAATGAAGTTGGGTTAAGTGGAGTTTTAGCTGGGAAATGGTGTGCAAACTTTATGTTTTTAAGATGAAATCTAATCGATCATGGCAAGGTTTTGTTAACCATAGTATAGAGAATTGAAGAGGCCTACCTTTCTTTAGGGGCTTCTTTGACAAACTCAAATGGAGATGGTATAATCTCCCTAAGTCGTGGTCTTTGAGATAATGTTAAGTAGAAACAAAATTGCTCAGTCTTCATATCTTGTGTATTAAGGTTAAATCTTTGGGTTATGAAAACAACTTCTTGTCCATTACTATCTTGTGCAATTAGGGAAAGTGCTCATGATGTTGACCATACCCTTGATATGAATAATGTGTTAAAAGATCATTAATGTGATCTAGATTAGGATTATGAAAGTAGAGATTGAGATGGAAAAAGGAGATTGTTTATTGCATTAATAACAATTGATATTAGTATCCTATCATGTAGTATGATAAAATAAGATTCAAAGAGACATTGTAAAGTTATTGTAATGTTCTTAGTGGAAGGCTTGTATCAAATATATTCAGATATAAAGTACTTGAGGAGATATTATAGCACTTGTTTAGATATCTCCTATTAGGTTAATTGTAAGATGCACGTGGTCACCTTGACTTCCTCAATGACTTGTTGATACCTATGACCAAATTATAAGATAATGGTTAAAGTATGTCATTGCAAACAAAGATAATTTCTTTTGTTAAAGAATCAACCCAACCTCTGGGCCAAGGAGATGAACCTATAGGATATTTTAGGATGCTCACTTTGAGTTAGGAATTAACATTGATGGTGAGGTCTAATTAGAGATCTTGATGTCCTTAGATGACAGTGTTATAGTTTAAGTTGGCTAAATTGGGAAGGGTGTCGAATTCCCTATTTGTTGCTAAACACTATTAATTGTTTGGAATCATTAAAGGAACCTTGTTCGAGTGAGACATAGTAATTAATAAAAACCTTGGGTTATGGGAACTTGTGTGTTGGTGTCCTTGTGAAGCTTAGTACGAGAACTATGTGTGACTTTTATATGTTGGAAGTGGGTACGTAGGTGGCCCTTGGGCTAAGGATGCCTTTGTGACCTCAAGTCTGTAGGGGGAGGGTCGAGGGGGGATAACTCGTAGATGTTGGGGTTGTTCCTAGTTTGTTTGACTTTCTCTTTTCAATAGGCTTTGCATGAGGCCGAATGGGTATTAGATATTTATGAAAGAAACATGATAACTTGTATTCAAAACATAATGTGTTTTTGAATAGTAAGCTGAATGAAGGGAGTGAATTGGACTACTTGTTGGTGGTTACCTGTCAAGTTGAGCTCACCTCATGTTGGTACTAAGTGAATTCTTTTATGCATTATTAATATAACCTCAGACTTAAATGAATATGTATAGGCTTCTAATTCAGTCGATTGTGATCTACTTATTCTACATTAAGAACCTATCTTCCAATTATAGTGCTAAGCATGGGTTAAGGAGTAGTACTATTATGCTTATGATTGACAGATGTCTAGGGGTAGTATTATGCTCGAGATGGACAGTAGTCAAGGAGCAGTACTATTATGCTTGAGTTGACAGGTGTCTGGGGGTAGTAGTATGCTCAAGATGGATAGTAGTGAAAGAGCAATACTATTATGCTCGAGATTGATAGGTGTTTAGGGGTAGTACTACACATGAGATGGACAATAGTCAAGGAGCAGTACTATTATGCTCCATATTGATAGGTATCTAGGGGAGGTACTATGCTCGAGATGGATAATAGTCAAGCAATAGTACTATTATGCTCAAGATTGACAGGTGTCTAGGGTTAGTACTATGATCAAGATGGACAGTAGTCAAGGAGCAGCACTATTATGCTCAAGATTGAAAGGTGTTTAGGGGCAGCACTATGCTTGAGATGGACAGTAGTCAAGGCGCAGTACTATTAAGCTTGAGATTGACAGGTGTCTAGGATTAGTACTATTATGCTCGAGATGGATAGTAGTCAAGAAGCATTCTATGCCAATGATGGATAACCTTGGTTGCTTAGCCATCCAATGGACTACAGGGAAGAGAGTTTCTAATGAAGAATAGGTAGGTAACAGTTGGACCAACCTCATAGTATAGTTTTGCAATATCTTGATGGGAAATGGAATACTTGACCCTATTGAGTTGAGGGTGGACCTTCGGTGTGGTATGGGATGCACCAAATCCTCTTTCTAGTTGTCCAATGATGTAGAAGACCATGGAAAAGGACGAGACCTACGGTGTAGTGCACAATGCATCGACATTCCTTTTCTATTTTGATGCACTAAGGGCAAGTGTGTGTTAGCTAATGTGAATGTGTTTGCCAATCACTATGGTATATGTGACATGTATGAGCCAGTCACTATTGTACTTATGATGTACATATGATCCTGTCACTAATGTACTTGTGATGTACATATGAGCTAGTCATGGTTGTGATGTGATGTACATATGAGACTATCACTAATGTACTTGTGATATACATATGAGCTCATCACTGTGTATTTGTGACAAATTGTGAAGCTAATCATTGGTTATTTATGATGTATGTTGTAACTAGTCACTGTGTATATGTGACATATGTTGGAGCTAGTCCTTCGTATATGTGATGTATTCAAGAACTAGCTACTATGTATATGCGATGTGTATGAGCTAGTCTCTTTTGTGTATATGTGATGTATGCTCAATTCACTCCCTATGGGAATTGCGGTTATGAAATGATATGACCCTTGTGTATTTGTGTATGATTGCACACTATTGATTGGTAATGTTTGGTATAAAACCAACTCTTGATGGTGAGTTGTTATTATTATATTATAATTGACTAAGTTGACAATATACATGTACTTAATTAATAGTCATGGGTTAAAAGTGAGATTAGACATCTCATGCAAGAGGAGAGAATGAACTCCCTCTAACATTGTGGAGCAAACTATGAAGCCTCTAATTTCCTATGAAGGGGTATGTAGGCAGGGTCATCAAGAATGAAACCTCGAGGCTTAGGTCTAGGTCTAGGAATGACCTTAACCTTGGGAGCTTACCACTCCTATGTGTAAGAAAATAGGTTGTGATGTCGAGTTGATGCCGCCATGGTAAATGAAAAAGTTTTGAAGTTAGCACTTCTACGCTACATGGAAGATGCTCAGTTGATTAAGTTTGGTATTTGTTCTGAATTGAGTTGGTACTTGTTGATTAAGAAAAAAAAATAGTAGCAACTGAGGGGTTGTTGTTACATAAACTCCTTGAGAACGCTAGATGTGAACCTCTTGTTACAATCAAAAGATCTTGAGGTGCATAAGCATCCATGTCTTGAGGTTTGACCTGCCATGTAAAACCAATGTTAAGCTATTCAAAAATAGTCATTGAGGTTTGTGTAAATGGTTCTGATTGGATCTTGTTGTGTATTGTTGAGTCACACAATTAACCAACATACTCAGACTAGACAAGATTACAATATATAAGAATGCAACTACGTGTGGGAAATGAGTGGAAACCTGAAGAAATACCCTTAGTCCAAGTATTAAGAAATAAGATGCAACCAAAAACAAGCCATGAAATAGAGGAAAAAAAGTGAAGATGAGAATAGGAGTACGAAAACAATAGACATTTGGTTAAGTTACTATTTAGAAAAGGAGTATAACAACAACATACATTTGGGAGTATGAAAACAATAAACATTTGGTTTAGTTACTATTTAGAAAAGGGTCATCATAATTTTAACTGCTCAAGGACAACAAAAAAAAAAAAAACATATCACAACATTTCCCACTATCTAAACGTCTACCTGAAGGCACTCCTTGGAAATATCTCTTTATACTAGTTTAAAAAATATTCAAATTTTATCTGCTCAAGTAAAACAAAAAAAACATATCACAACTGTTCACAATTTAAACATCTTACCTGAAGGCACATCTTGGAAGGATCTCTTTAAACTATGAGTTCAATTATAATTCAATAGCACCAACATAAATAAATGTGAATTGGTTGCCTCATGGTCACCTACTTTCAAATTATCACAACTCATCTCTAGATAGACATAAGTTTCATCGTCTATGTTCACTGCTTTCTCACATTCTACATAAACCTATTTGATGATTTCACACACAGCATGAGGAGGCAAAACAAATTGAACGTGTACCTCTTTCAACTTAGCGAAAATTGTTACTAGATAGACATTTATACGTTTAATCTTCTATGCTTACTGCTCTTTCACCTTCTACATAAACCTATTTGATGGTTTCATACACATAGTATGAGGTGGCACAACAAGTTGAATGTGTTTCTTACGGAGTGGATAGTTAGTAAAACTTTGTCATATTGATAGTCAAGATCAATTCTAAGTAATATTACATGTTCTGTACACACTGCAATTTTAAACTAACAACAACATGGAAAATTGCAAAGCTGAATATGATCAAACTCTAAGGTGAAAGATACTATTCAAAACTGCCCTGTGATGTTAATTTATTGTAGCTTTGGCATAGTTGGTTAGAGTAATCTATATTTCTTCTTTGAAAGCATCATGAGTGGAGAATTTCCCTCATGTCCCCATTCAAAATGCACAGATACTTTAGAGAATCCTTGATTGGGTTTGTTGTATCAACGAAAGTGTCATATGTTAGGAAATTAAAGTTTACATTTAATAAATTAGTTAATAGTTAGTTGTTAGTTTTAGGGAGTTATTCTCATAAGAGAATTTGGACTGGTTATTCATGGGAAAATAATGGCTTTAAAAAGCCAATGTATTGGATGTAATGTGACACGAATGATTATAATGAAATTCCTTATCATTTTTGTTATTATTTGCAATGTATTTCTTTAATAGTGCTCCTTTAATTTTGCTTCTCTAAATACCATATTAGAGCAAAAATGGTTTTTGTGCCCGTGACCTATGAGGAGTAGTTCGAATGGAAGAATATTCAAGGTTGTCGTGGTCATGTAGTTGCAGATGAACAAAATAACATTAAATACATGACCAGAATGCTATCATTCATTTTGCCCGTGCATCGAAATATGAAGAAGAGTTAGACTAGCGTGAGATGTTTGGAAGAAGAGTTAGACTATTTTGTGCATTGAAATTCGAATTTGCATGACGTGAAGAATTCTCTGAGTTGCCATTGAATAAGCAATCTCTATTAAGGAACATATTTAATGCATACCAAGGAGTATAAGTGCAGTGTGGTCTGTAATAGTTAGTAGGGTTTCATTTGGACAAGGAGGTGATATAGTATGATTTTTTTTAAATAGATTATTATTTGAAGTTTGATGCAAATTTTTTCTGATCATATTGGGGTGATAAGTATAATTATTGAATTTATTTAAAATAGAGAAATCATATATTATTTCGAAGTTTGAGAGTCATGAATTTCATACATGGCAAGTCAAAGTGCAACTGGTTTTAATAGAAAAAAAGATCTCTGGGAGATTGTTAATGGAACTATTAAGAAACCACAAGATGTAAATGAACTATTAAAATAGACAACAAAAGATTGTAAAGCTACAACAGTGATTGGTCTTGGATTATCTAATGCATATTTACATCATATTGATTTGGCAAAAACCTCAAACCAAATATGAGAAAGTCTTAATTCTTTATTTGGTTCAAAGACTTCAAGTGCTAAAATGGGAATGAAGCAAAAACTTTTTGGTTTGAAAATGAATGGAGTGATAGTATTGTTCAGCATATTAGTAATTTCGTTCTCTTCTTAATCAACTTGCTGGAAAAAAGTGTACAGTTGATGATGATGATGCCAAAGCTATTTTATTAAATAGTATGCCTTCAAGTTTTGACAATATTGTATTTACTTTAAACAAATTGAATCCAAGCCCGAGCTTAGAGAATGTGGTATCTTATTTAATTGATGAAGAGAAAAGAGTCTCTAAAATTGACTCAACTTTTGCGAAATCTGCTTTCTTTGTCAAAAGGAAACTAATGTTTCAACAGGAAAGACTAATAACAAATGCTTCTATTGTAATCAAAGGGGACACAATCTAGTGAATTGTATTCAACATGCTAGAGATCTTATTGATGGAAAGCTAAAAACAGATTTAATGCTTTAATTACTAAAACAAAGGTAGAAAGCTGTAATATTGCATTGTGTGATAAAAACAATGAAGATTTATATGTTCTCTAAGAATTAAACAGGTGGAATTGGAGGTTGGAGGACATCTATCATCCCAAGTTAGCTTCTCGCTCAAGGATGATTCTTTGCATGAGAAGCATTTTTTTCATCTCTAGTCCTTTCAAGAGCAAGATGAGGCATGCAATGATTCAAGTTGGTTTGTGGATAGTTGAATTCACAAACTCGCTATGGATAATTGAGTTTGACTGGACCCATAGTTTTGCAGATGTGTATTTGTGGATAGTTGAGTTAGTGTTAATCCACAAATGGAGGAGTATTATTGTGGATAATGGAGTGAGTCTCGATTCACAATTGGTTGGTGTTTTCTTGTGAATAGTGGAGTGTGTCTCGATTCACAAGTAAACGTTGGATAATCAAGACATTTTCCTAGACCAAGGAGTTTGGGTTGATGTTGATGTAGGGTTGACTAATCAGACTATTTGCATAGACCAAGAAGTTTAGGTTGATGCTGATACAATATTTTGGTTTTCTTTTTGTAACGTAAACCTTAAAGGGGGTTATGTTAGGAATTCAAGGTTTACATTTTTAAATTTTGTTTTTGTTTTTCTATTATGTAAACTTTAAAAGGGTGTGGTGGGGGTGCTTGTTAGGAAATTAAAGTTTACATTTAATAAGTTAGTTGTTAGCTTTAGGGAGTTAATCACATAATAATGGCTTAAAAAGGCCAATGTACCAGATGTAATGTGATACACCAATGATTATAATGAAATTCCTCATCATTTTTGTTATTATTTGCAATGTATTCCTTTAATATTGCTGCTCTACACCATGTTGCTAGCATGCTATTGTCGCAGTTCCAAAAGTGAAGATACAAAGTGGGTGATACTTCCCATAACCAGATAACATTATATTTTCTTTAAATTTTACACAGATAGAAGAGTACTCTAAGAGCATTGGCAACCAATTACTGTGCTGTAAATGGTCTGATCTTGAGCATTTCAGAAGTGTGATGAGTCCTAATAATTTTTCTTCATCATTTCACATGTGCATGTATCTAACTTTATATTTTTGTGTACTACCCATGTTTCTGGAATTGCCTTCCCTAATCATGAATTCTAGCTTTATATATTTGTATCTGAACTTGCCTTCCCCAAGCATGAATTCTAGCTTTATATGTTTGTATCTAGCTTTATATGTTTGTGTATCTAGCTCAGGTTCAGGAAAGCTCTCAACCTTAAGAAGGCTGAGACAGAAAATGCAATGTTGAGACACACTTGTCATATGGACTTGGAAAGATGGATACCATTTCATAGCATTGTAGGTGGATCAAACAGTGTTTTCTCATTCTTTCAAGCAGCGTCCATGTATGTCCTCAATGACATGACAACAAAGATCTGCAAAGTAGTAAGACAATTATTCAATGCGATGGAGTCACATTAATAATTTATGCCAGTTTTTTGAACTCAATAGGCATTTTCGAGCATGTGATACTTCACAGTACCAGTCGTATTTATTTTAGTAGCATTCCCAAAATTGTCTCTATTTAAACAGACCATGATAACTTTATCAAAATTATGAAATCTTACCTACTTACGCCCAGTACATTCAGCTGCTGCTTGCACACTACCAGGCAATGAATATTGGGGAAAACTATCTTGTTATGACATTTCCCTTTGCAGATTGCAAAACACCTTAGCAAACCCTCAGTTACATCTGTTTCACTGATGGTTCTTCCAGGAGAAAGTACGTTGGTGGAGTCACTCATCATCTGCCGACATGGTCAAATTTCAAAATAAGTTAAAAAAATGATTGCAATAAGTTAAGATTAGTAATGCATTGTGAATTGTGTATTTGGAGAGTCTTTGCAAATTTTACTCTGAACATTGTCAACTAATCGTCTTCCTCAGAAAAACTGCGGTACGCCAAAAAACAGAGGGACAATTTACTTCCAATGAAAGATAAGGCAGAGAGAGAAAGTTCAACTCATGCTATTTTTTGTGCTGATTTGCTCACCATGCTCAAGCTGAACTTGCCTTTTTTGTGACTTTGTAGAATGTTAGTAAATGCAAATAAATGAGATAAGAGAAATTGGCTAGAATGGCTTAGTCCATAAAAAGTGGGAGCAACAATATAGAGAATTAGTAAAGCTATTACAACAATTGTATCAAGAGTTGCAACAACAACAACCTTATTAAAGTACTTACACTTAAATCACACTTTTACATTATTATACAAATTTATACATATATTAGCACCTTTCTTAATCCTTGATTTGAAATTTAAGAAAATAATTTAGACGAAGTGTGCAATGAAAAACCTTTGTTATAAGGAAAAACATCAAAATTAAAGTAATTTTTTGATGAATTAAAACATATTCAATCAAATAATTAAATGCAAATCATTAAGTAAGCAACATGATATTCATTTAATTATTTGCTAAATGCAAATAAATAAGTAAGCAACATGATATTCGATAACAAAGTAGATGAAATGGAGCTACAGTGGTTGAGTGGGAAGAGAGGTAGGAGTAGGTATTTGAAATCTTCAGAGGGAGAGGGCAATGTAGAGTCTGAACTAGATGACAAAGATGCGATTCCTGTGCTTATGCCTATTCTGCTGAGCATTTGGGTTGTTTTTTTGGCAGCTTTGTGGGTGTTGTGTTAGGTTCTTCGTGTTGTTGCCTTGTTGTGCCTGTGCCTGGTTGCATGGAGCTTTTTGGCGCTGGTTGGTTTCTCCCTTTGGGTGAGTCATAATTTGTGGGAAGGGGTGGGGGGTTGTTAACTTTTCTCTTTAGTGTTGTCCTTTTGCAGTGCACCTAGCCAACTGAGGAGGTCATGGGGGTTTTTGGCCTCTTGATGGTTGTGCTTAAAGTTTATTTTATTGCTAAAGCTAATGTGGGGTGGTTGTTTGCTATCCCTACTACTATTGAGGGTGTCTTCCTGGCTAGTGAAGGGAGTCCTCCTTGCTTCTACTTGGTCTGATCAATTCTTCTTGTTGCTTTGGCTCTCTTGGATAGTGAGAGTTATCTTCCTAGGGTTTTGGCGTTTGTGTCGTTCCTACTTGCTATTGTTTTCTACATGTTTCCTTCTTTACTGCTACGAAGGGGTTTGGTGGGAAATGGCTTTTTGTTTCAGGATGGTTGCTTGCAATATCCTATATTTGTTGGGTTTGGTGGGGCTTCTTATTCCTTGTCTTTGTTGACCGGGCTTTTATCAAAGCTTCTTCTTTCATCCTAGTGCTACTTGGTGTTGAAGACCTTGGCTTATGTTTCCCTCTTTTTAAATTCATGGATGGTGGTTCCTTTTGAGGTGGAGGTGGAGTTCATGGGTGAGACTAAGGTTGCTTTGGTGATTGGTAGGGGGTTTCCCATGTTTAAGATTTCTTTGCTGAAGGCATTCAAGGGAGTGTTGGTTGTCCTTTTTTAGTTTATTTGTTGATGGCTAGGGTGTACCTATTGACTTTTTTAAAGATCCAAATGCTCATTTTGCTGAAGGATACTATGGTTGCCCTTTCTGCTAGTTTTTTGTCTCTTATTATCTTCACTGTTTGATTCTCCTTTTGAGGTGAAGATTTACTCTATGGGTGTTGTGCGAGGCTTACGATTCTCTAACTGGATTTCTCTCTTGCAATTCCTTTTGAGGTGGAGCTGGCTCCTATATAAGTGGAGTTTAGGTTTGTGGGAGAGGATTGTTGTTCTTAATGGCTTAGAAAGTGTTTTTTTGAGTGGTTTGTTTGTTGTGGACTTTTGGTTTAGGAACTGTTTCTGAGCAATTTATTTGCTGTGGCTTGACTTATTCAGGTAGTTATGATTGTATGTTTTAACTGGCTTAAGGCCTTTGTTGGTTCTTTTTAAGTGCTCTATATTATTGTTTTTCTTTAGCTAATCTACTTTGAGGTTATGGCCTCGTTTAGTTGTAGATAGTTTTTCATGCCCTTATTCTCTTTAATTGTTGTCGTTTGGCTGCTTTTTCTCTATGGTTTACTGCTTGGTAGTGTTCATTGTTATGATAGGGTTTCAGGTCCTTGCAAAACTTGGTTGTAAATGGGTAAAAGCACAAAGGTGTGTCACACTTTATAAAGGAAACAACCAACACTGATCCAACTTTTAAACTTGTTTGAAATTATGTAAACAAGTAAAATGTGTATTTTTTAGTATATTTTATGTTTGTATTTAAAAATAAAAAAAATAAAAAAATTTAAACTAGTTTTTAATAAATTAACACTATAATTTAGTTGGTGATAAAATGGTGAAAAATGAAGTTGCATGGGACGTCAAACTTTTTATAGTAATTTTTTTTTGTCTCAATTTTTTTGTGTGTATTTATAACTTGAAATTTTAGTGCATGGATATATATTTGACCAATTTTGATAAATATATATTTTAAAATAAATATTAAAATATGTGTGAATCAAAAAACAACTGTGTTTTCATCGGATGCCAACTTTCATATTAAATATTTATCTAAAATGGAAATTTTTTTATACCATCTTGAAATAGATTCTTTTATCTAGTGCATCATATTTTTTTTAATAAGTTTTAGTGGCATAGTAATCAACCTAATATTTTGTGCTGATAACCTACTTTTAGTAAGCTACACTTACTAATTTTTTTAGTTGCTTCAAAAATAATGGTGGACTCAAAGTGGTGCTCCATATATTTTTAGCCAACAATTTTAGTTGCAAAAATTGTGGAAGTATCTAACTTAGCTAGAATGAATCTTACTAGATCATATGTTTGACCAAAATTGATTTTTAGTTAGAGATACATAAATTCAGTTGTGCTAATAAATTGGCTGAAAGTGTGACACATCTTTGTGCTTTTACCCAAATAGTTTTGGGTTCATTTAAAACTTATTTTACTACCTAATCAAAAACATGATATTCAATAAGAAATATATTCATTTCAAATTTGAATTCAAGTATAATTTATTGGCATGGACATGCATCTACCTATCAATAAAGAATACATCTTTAAATCACATAAAGTTTACATTTTTAGTAGTATATGTATGATTATAAAGAGTTTTTCTTTCATGAACATGTTTTTGACAATATCCAATTACATAAGAGAGATCATGATTAGATTGCTTTACCTCCAACCACAAATCAGTGCCCCCCCACCTTTCGAATAGAAGTGGCCCTATTCTTCATGAGGTAAAAAGATAAAGGAGTTTGTAACCATATCATGCTATCAAAAAGTTGTGTACTATTTGTTGGTTATTTTTTGAGAACAAAACTTGATCTCAGCCATTATCTATGAATTTGCTACAATTCAATAGTCAATAATGGTGAGGATTGGCCAACAAACAAGTAAAGGATTGTTGGGCCCTTACTTCGACACTTCAGGCTCTATGAAACCCATGAGGGTGATTCTAACAATGTTTAAATGATATTCTTGTGCCATTTTATCATGAACATTGAAATAAATTGATAATTCTTATATAATAGCTCGACAAATAGAATGTATCAAAGAAGTTGGCTACTTCTTAACAACACTCTACATTTGGAGCATGAGAATGGTGAAAATTAACACAAAATAATGACTATTGTAGTCCATTAGAAAAGTATTTGATTATATAAGTGATTTGCTGCTAAATTGACCAACTAAATGCAACATGAATACTTCACTTAGATTAGTTCCTCATCCTTAGAACAAAGTCAATCCCAATACCTACACAACCTGATAACAATCTCATACATGACATCAATTAAGCTTTGAAGATAATGTATTACAATATTTCAACATTATATTCTCAACCACCACTTCTTACCAATTTGCTAACACTCAATTTGACATAAACCAATAGCTTCACTCAAACATTTACACTAGTTCTTTGAATTAACAAGCAAGAACAAAACTACATATCCACTGGAAATCAATGGAGACAAATAAGAAAATCCTTGATTATACTATTCATAGTTTATGAAACAAGTACATAGGAGAGAAAATGGCTTTGAATTTGCACCATTCTATACTATATTGTTAGTATTTCTATCAAAATTATATATGCATTAGAAAAATCAAACCTAATACTTAAATCTAAAATGCTTAGTATTCTCTTTACAATTCTTTCTATGATCAATTACAAAACAATGAACCCTGTACTTTTGGCCTTTATTTCCTTCTTATAGGAATGAAGGAGCAAAACAAGCTTCAGGCTAGAAAGTACATGTCACTATTCAATTGGACCATTACAAAATACATTCCCTTTGTAGTTATATTTGCATTCACAAATGGAGGGAAATACACATTAGACAAAATTTATTTTCATTTGTTGAAGGAGATCTAATCTTCCTTCCAAAAGGAATCTTTGAGATGATTTAATAATATCCATGTGCTCCAAGCGAAGCTGAAGGAAAAAATAAAAGAATTAAAAAAAAGAGACAAGGAACATGTCCACGTTTGCAATCTTGTCATCAATTTCAAATATTGGATATAAGACAATATATTATCCATTATTTACAAAAGCCTAATTTGTACTAGTTTCAGGCTATGCATTGTGCTTCTCCCATCTGTTATTCACCATGGTTGTAGATTCAAGACCAAATTGCACTTGCCACCCCACAATTGCAACTCAATCATCTAGTACATCCAAGTACTTGTCCTTCTAGGCTTGGAATTCCTCTTTAGTGGGAAAATTAAAACTCATGGCCTTGTTAGCCTTCTGCTTATAAGGTGAATACTTGGTAACAACCTAATTTGCTTCTTTATCAAACTCTTCTAGAACAATTTCTGCATGGGGCAACATGTCCATGTTCTTCTTTAGCATGTACCCATATCGTTCCCTTGACAAATCAAAGCGACTTGACTTGAAATGACTTCATTGGTTTCTTTTCTCCAATCCTGCAGGGTTTTGATGTTAACATCATCCTTTAAAATGGATGGAAGGAGGCCATGATGTGTTTCATGAAAATTCTTGATCAATTCCCTTATCCCAGTGTCTCCAAAGGCTCTATATTCCCATTGAACTCCTGAATTTCATTTACAATCTAGATGGTTAGCTTAAGTTTTTCAGGATTTTTAACATCATGCTTGGCTCTGATAGACATTATTCTCAATTCCTATTGCCTTGGGATCCATGTCTCCATAAGTGGAATGACCTCTTTGTTAGTGTCAAAATTGTTTATAGAAAAATTCATGGAAGAATAGCTAGCATGAATGCTATTCAGTCTATTATTAACCCCTCTATTTAAATGCTCCAAGACTACAATGATAATCTTCATATTACTGACAAAGATCTCCCTATTGTGATTGTCACATTTTTCTTTGTAATCCCTTAGCTATTCAAGCAAATCTTCTTTGCTGGCTCCTTCCTCTATCTGTGGTGTTTCTGATGTGTCTGGCTCCACCACTGAAATCCAGGTACAATTACCATATTGTAAGGCACAATTTCCCATGAGGAACTTGTTGAAGGGGTGTAATCAGTAGGTGTTGGCTCATGTGTGAAATGGTAGGAGAAGTAGCACCAGTCTTTGTTTGTTCTCCTAATTGCAAATTTTGTAATTTCTCCTTTAACAATGCTAACTCTATTTGTAGCTACATTTTTTGTTGTTGATTATTACCATAATCAACCAACAAATCATTGTATTGCTTTTCAAATTTTCCTTTTCTATAGTTACTGACTCCACTATAACTTTTGTAAATTGAACAACATTTATTGACATTGTTGCCACTTCAATAGCTAATGTTTCTGACACTCTCTTTATTATCAAGCCTCCTTTTTAGTTTGGTGTAGGCTTTGCAATGTTACGCTTTTTGGTGCTAGGGGCTAAGGCCCATATAGCTAGTGTATCCCACTACTCACTGAATGCAGATCCGTGTAGTGCAATTGTAGCTTCTTCCTCTAAATTATAGAGAGGCCTATCACATATTTTTATTGTATCAAAAGCAATGTCAGAGGCTAGATCCCATTTTGGCAACATGACACCACTATTCTTTATTAGCTCCCTGCCTTTAGCTGAAGTCATTCCATGAAATTTAGCTTTCATTTATTTTAAGACCTGTGCATGAATAGTTGCATCAAGTAACTCTGGATGAAGACTTCTTTGCTTAGCAATATTATTGACATATTCATCCTTATTAGCCCTATAGGGAAACTCCATGAAAATTTGAGATCTTACAAATGAATCATCATCCATAAAATTTGTGCATGCTTCCATCATGAAATCATCAATGTTATTAATCCCGGTAAGTTTAGCCTTGCTTAAACATAAACCCAACTATTGTGGCACAATCATTGCTAGTGGAGAAGGAATTCCTTGTTACATTTCCTCTTCTGATACCCAAATTTCTTCATCAGATTCAACATCATCATAATTCACCAAGCCTATTAATTTGACCTTTTGCTTCTTCAATGGTGGCTTTTTTGGCAGTGATGCATGTTGTGGTGGGGAATCAACATCAATAATTTCAAGTCTAGTTGACCTTGGGAGAGATGGTGGTGGCATTGGAGAAAGAGCTCTTTGCTCCTCTTGTTGAGAGGAAGTAGTAGTTGCATCTTCATTCTTTGCTTTGTTCTTTCTCCTTATGAAAATCTTATGTGGACACGAAAAAAGTAACCCTTCTACTTTTTCTCATGTTGAGGCCCTCCTAGTGGAATTTGGCATGATTTTGCGTAGATTTAATGTTGTAATGTGGCCAACACATCTACATTAGGTCTTGGATCCTTGAGAATCATTGAGAATTCAAGGATGTCTTGTAAAGGTGTTTTGAAGTGTTGTAACCCACTTTCACACTTTTCTAGGACCCTTTCATTATAATTCACTTAAATAATCTCTTTTTATCACTTACCAAGTCTTATTTCAAAGTGTTGTAACAAACTATCACACTTTTCTAGACTTTTCATCACTAATTCAACCCTTTCTTATGTTTAAATGACCCCTTAATGCACTTTCCAGCCATACTTAAGTGTATATTTGAGAATATTCTCATTAAAAAACATTAAGTGCACTTTAATTCCTAAAACCTATTAAAATTTCCCTTGTGGGACTAACTCGTCACCTGGGGTGACATAGTCCCACTGGGCACAAAAATAAAAATAATTTCAAAATTATGGTGGGATTTTATTCTCCTATCTTTGAGGTCAGCCTGTGATGTGTTATTTTTGGGAAATATTAGAAAATCAAGTATTAATAAAGGTTTTTTCTCTCATTTTCACCCCCTATTCATTCACTTAATCATTCAAGCAATTTTCAAGCAATCTTCAAGCATCCTAGGCATTTTCAAGCATCCATTGGAGCACTTCATTGCATATCTTCAGATTTCAACATCAAGGGTTTGGTGAGTTTGTGACATTGCATGTTATTTATTCATCATTCTTTATTTATTTCATTTTATTATCTAGGGTTTGATTACCAAATTGGGGTTTGACCAAGGCAAACCCCTATACTCTAACCCTTAACCCTTTTCCCCTCTTTGCATGTGTGTTTGCAGGTCTTGTAGGAAGATTTGTCAAAGAGAAAGGTGTCAAAAAGGTGTTGTAAATTCGTCAAAGTCAACATAACCCTATTTGAAGCTTGGAGAATACTTTCTTGTTAGATTTTCTAGATTCAGATTCAACAACTTGTCAGGCAGAAAAGTTCAAACCATGACCCATATAATTGACCTTTGAATTTTTCAAAAATTTTCAGGTGGAATAATTCACCATCTATGACAAATGAGTCCCACTGTCAATCCTAGAAAATTATTTTATGAAGTTTTGTTTTCCTAGTATCCCGAAACCTATTTCAACAGTTTTCACCAGAAACAAGAATAATTTGCCATCTGTGGAAAATGAGTCCTAGTGGGATTCAACACTAATCTTTGCAGCATTCTAGAACCTCTCAACATCAACTTTCAATCTCCAGGTCCACCTCACTCAATTTCATCAAATTATGTTTCTGTTTGTCTATGCTTTTAGTTCATATTTGCATACAACACTGTGTTTTCAGACACTTTGCATATCTTAGGTTTTGCATTAACAATCACCATTATTTTTCCTTTTATTGCATTTAGACATTGCATTTAGGCATATTTCATCCATCCATGCATTAATCTTGAGTGTTTACATTGCATTTTGGCCCCTCTTTCTCCTTTTAGGTGAAAAACCCTAGAAGTGCTAGAAAGCCTTTGGGTGCTAAAATGTTTGTTTCCATTTTGGTGAACCCAACTTTTGAACATTTTCTTTCTGATTTCAAGTGAATTTTCATCCTAAGTTTAAATTGCATCAACATTGCATTAGGTGTTGCATTGTTTAAATTGCATCCTAGGGTTTTAAAAATTGCATTAGTGAAAAACTCATATAGCTTGCATTTTTTGCATTTTATTTCATTGGAAAACAATAAAATTTTGCATTTTCATACTATAGCTGCATTTAAAAACCTGAAAAACATCAAATTGAATTTAAAATGTCTGAAAAATCACAAAAAAATCATCACTGGGACTAATTTGCCACACTAGGCAACTTAGTCCTTTTGTACATTTTGCATTGTAATTTTTAGCATTTTTTGGGCATTTTCTGCATTTCAGTTTTCTGTTACTGCATTCTATCATAGTTTCTAGATTTGCTGTTTTATTCCATTTAGTTTGCATCATGGATTTTTTCTTTAATAAGTTTTGGATGCCATTAAAATATTTAGTTGACATTTCAAATTGTGCCTTTGGAACTGATCCTAATGACCTTGAGCTTCCTCATGCTCCTTCAACTCCTCATGAATGTACTCATGCTGTTGACATCATTGAAGAAGATGATAATAGCATGAATAAGTCCTTAAACAAATGTCTTGATAACCTTGAAGCTGATGCATCCTTTTATCCATCCATGAAACAACAAGACCTTCTACAGTCTCACCTCCTGCTATGTTTGGTTACCTACATCTTGAAACAAATGAAGGACCTAAGTTATCTCCATCCAGTGGACCTAGTTCCTCTAATGAAGCAACCCCTCAACCATTCTATGACAACAAAGTTTCAAACACACCAATTAACCTTAAAGAAACTTATGGAAAAGGTTTTACCATCTTAAGCAAACAAAGATGTGACACAACAATTGAACATAACATTCATCAAATTTTAGAACAAAGTCCAAAAGATGAAAACACAATAGGGTTAGGATATCAAGATCCTCCGCATGATAGCAAGCCTCCTTTATAATATTGGAGACTTCGTGATGATGGAACAATGATCTTTGATTCCCCTCTTGATCTAAATGTCCTCCTTCCATGTGAACAACCCTTACATGATACCAATGACAAGGATGATAGGATCCTCATGTGTCCTCTTCCTCCTTTAATTCATGAAAAGGGTGAATCTAGTAAACACAAATGACCTTAAAAATTGAAAAAACTAAATTTTCCTCTCCATCCACCACCTGAATGTGAAGGGAAATTGCAAATCCTTTTAAACAAAGGGCTCATATTATTACCGCCTATGAATAGGTTGGTGATCTATTGTAATGCCCTAAATTTAACACTTGAAAAATAGTTAAGGGAAAAACACAAATTTCAAATTTCGTTCACTTACGCTTATGAGACTCTCAAAGTTTGCTACTAAAGCGGCACAACCAGAAGGCATAGAACTCTTTACCAATCATAAACTATACTTCTTTTAGTTAGATAGCTAAATTGTTTAGACCATCATGGCCAATTCAATAGGAGACCCAAAATTCATATCTCCAAGGTAGACTTAAATAGTCCAACCAACCCAAAATGAATTTGAAACATTATATAAGTCACAAGTCAACAATAACATATATATATATGTAGTACTCACAAAAATAATAAAAGAACAAATCCTAGGGGCCAGACCTAGTCCTCGGGGGCTCGTCTTAGATGGCCTTGCCTACGTATATAATTTGCAGAGGCACCGTAGTTCGACAACTGGACTTCAACCATCTCACCCATGGTTGGATAGCAAGGGAATAATATCCACAAGGTTAAAAAGATGACCATAGCTCAAACACAATCCTAACCCAATACATAGATATACGCCAATTCAATCTGGTAATCAAAATTAAGGTGTTCCATACAAATTACAAAATAAAGAGTGGGTATGCAACCCTTTCTAGGGTTCACTTCCCCAGACAGTTTCACGATCGGCTGCCACCCACATAGGTGAAGCCAGCGGGATTCGAAAACCTAATTGGGGATAACTAACACCAGTATCATGATATTTTAATACCTACATAGAGTAGATAATAAAGGTTAATCTATGAGATCTCCTCCCACTACAAAGGGAAAACATAAACAAGAGCTATAGAGGGATTCCTCCTATTATAACACCTTTTATGAGTAACGCATTAAAACAATAAGTAATATACTTATAATTCGATGCTAAACAAAACTCTATGCATGGCGTTCATCAACTATGTGATAAGTATCCATATATGAATTATATCACTTAGATAACCTTCAAAATGAGACCATTGGGTATATTTTCTAAGTATGTGTTGACAAATAGCTTTTAATCGAATAAACAGAGGTGGTCATTCCCAATGTTTTGAACCCAACTTTTATTCTCGTTTCTAACCATGCGAAGGCCCGACTACCAAGAAGACCTTAATCTTATTCACGAACACACAATTTATTACTAACAACTAGGTTTAGGAAAAGCACACTATTCTATTAAAGAATTCATAACAAGATACAAACACTCAATTAAAATTTGTAATCGAGCTCAGTATAACCACGTCAATATATATATATATATATATATATATATATATATATATATATATATATATATATATATATATATATATATTCTATAATACAATAGAAAGATTAATTATATAAAAGAAACCACTAGCAACTATATATGATTAAAAAAAAAAAATTAAAAAAAATTAAATCATAAATTTCAAAAAGAAGTCTCTAAAAGGATAACCATGATTCTTCCACTTTTTAAAGGATTTCTTTAAATATGAGATCTATATATGCATTACTTAGGAAGATTTTATTTTTTTTTAAAGAATTTTTGAGATTAAAGAATAGCAATTATAAATAAATATATATTAACCTTTTTTTATATACATAATATTATTTATTTATTTATTTTTTTCCTTAAAAGGAGGGAGGAGGAACGAATGAGGAGTCATCTCTTCTTATTTATTAGGGCCTCCTTTTTAAAGACATGGGAGTATATTCCCTAAAAAAAAAACACTAAGCATTCCTAAAATAAAGTTGGGGGCTCTATTTATATAATCGATTCTATCTTATGATGATGCCCTCATCGAAAGGAGGTAAATTATAACAGAAAAAGAATTAAGCAAAAACTTTAAACTACCCCGTCAATTTTAACCCTAAAACAATTACTAACAACATGATTAAAATAGCATTATCGCTGATAAGAAAGGTAACGGAGATATTATTCACCATAATGACATTAATGAAGTTTACGTTTATGATTAACTATGCCTAATGCCTTGAATCATAATATTCACAGATCCACAATACGAATTAATCGCAGAAATTAAAAGCTGCTGATAATTGCAACTAACTGAAAACTTGGAGTTTGAAAGAAGAATCTCCCAATGCTAGGCAAAGATAGCCAATTTCACGGATACGCATTAAACACCACAACTACAAGGATATACATTAAATTTTGGAGGTGCCAACCTATAGCTAATACTATTATTATAAACCCTCACTTTTATTTTATTTATTTATTTTATTGCCCCACCAAAAGGAAGATGCGTTATAGGCATGAATAAATATATCCGAAACATATAGGAAATTTTAACACCTCGTAGTAAACGATATTAGGGCACTATCCCCAAACTACTACAGTGAAGTAATCATCTTAAATGCGACATCTTGTAAGGTAATCGCCCAGCTACCAGTACAAAATATTTTGGCAAGAAGCAGCTCACTCGCTGCCCTTTTTCCTTCACTGTTTATTGCGTGAGTTTAGAAAGATCTTGCATTTCATTCAATGGAAGAAGAAGAGAGGTGTTCTAACATTTTATCATTAAAGCAAGCATCGAGATATGACAATGACATTCTGTTTGTGTAGCATAACTATATGGTCCTGTGGTTGAGGCGTTGGCCTTCGAACAGAGAATCTTGTTGCATTGGCACATTAAATTCTTATCTATATTATTTATAACTGTATGGTTTACTATCCATCTACTGGACCTTTTACACTTATGAGAAATTATAATTGTCTTGAAATTAAATCTACAGACTTTGGTTCTATTGGTTCTCCATTTTAGAATTTATAAAAAAAATATAGGCTTATGGTCGTCATGCTCAGGGTGACATAAATGTTGAAAATGGTCACAGCACATCAAACAATAAAATAATATGATCAATCTTTTAAAAAAAAATAAAATAAAATAATTTATGTGTAACAAAGAAAGAGATGCGTTCATATTGCTAATAGACAGCAAATAAGATAATAAGATGAACTGCTAAACTTCATACAATTCTCTGGTCTCCTTCTTTCTAGAAGAACAAGTTGATTTGGCTACTGTTTAAAGAAAACTGATAAGAAATATAATGATACGAGAATAGAACATAGCCCCGTCGGCTGTTTTTGACCAATGATTTAACAATAATAAAATCTAATGTTATTATTATTTTCATAAACACTGTATCAAGAAGACAAGTTTCAACAAATGCTATTGGAAGGAAAACATTGCTACTGATTCATTAGTGGTAGGTGTAAGGCCGAATTACACAGGCTAAGAAACACGGTACATATCTCCATCAAGTTTAAAGAATAAGGGAAATTGCTCTAGAAAACCTACATGAAATATTAGAAGCACAACGACAGAACTCTTCATGATACAACAGTCATTTGAATTACTCACACAGGTGCCAAAACTGGAACAAATATCTGGTATAAGTGGAGTTTCCTGATCTTTCTATGCATGATATTTAATTCTTATGCTCGACACAAAGATATCATATATGAATCTATGATTGGCATTCGTGGAAAATTCTATTGTACAGATTTAAAGAAACAAATAAAAATCATTGAAGCTAAATTCATGCATATGGATCTAAAATGTATATCCCAGTGCTGCAAATAAACATAACTATTTATTATAACGATAGGATGGTCATGAGGTCCTACTTGATAGTGCAAACTTGGTGACAGACTGAGAGATCAGATGGAGGAACAAGTGCCCAGCCCACTACGCCATTCCTCTAAACACCATTCCCAACTCACCAACAGTCCAAACGTCCTTGCCCACCCCTTAATCTCTTTTACCGGAACACTCAAAGATCTTTCAAAGGATTTTCTTCCAGAACCACTTCTACATTTACAGGTAGTCATAGTGTGGTATATATTGTTCTGGATCCTCCTTGTTACACAAACATGACCAATGGAGAAAACCCCTTTAGATTGGAACAGTACATAAAGCTTTTCCAGAGGATAAATATGGCTTTAGCAAGCCCTACGCATCAATGTTTTGAGATGTGTCATCTCTATTGAGACTAGAAAAGGGATAGCAATTGCACAGACTGTGTCGTGTTGCTGAAGATGTCGTTGAGAATAGATGGACAGAGCTTTACAAAAAGAAGAAATGTTATGAAACCTAGGTTCTTTAGCTCCAAACCAATTTATGCAGCTTGAGTGATCACATCTCTTTTTTTGGAGAGCACGCTTCCACTCAATAATCTCTTCTCTTAGGTATCGATACAGGGGGCAGGATGTTCGAGACACCATTGGTAACTTGGACTTGAAAACCTTAACTGGTTATCTAACATGGCTAAAGCTTCTTCTTCTCTATTTTTTTTTTAAAGAATTCTCATCCACTATTCCCCCCACCGCCCCCATTCAATGCTACAATCCTTTATTTTCATTATCTCATCTGCCTCCTTCCCCGCGCAAATTCCCAGCTCCCAGTGTTGCATCAAAGATGAGGAGCTATCATTCTGACAAGGAATCTCTGCCGCCCACAGTTCTGAAAATGTGTAAGGAAAAGATAAGGCGTGTGAGCTGTTTTACCCCCTTCAATCCCTATCGATGACAGAGATGAATAATGCTTCTGCCAATTGCATTTTGTGGAGTAACCCAAACGATGCCCTTATTTATAGTATTGGAGTGAACATCGCCGAAAAAGTCAGGCATGCCACAATGAAGTCATTTTCAACCATTAAACTACAGTCCACTCCATGTCCTTGCTTCTGGCATAAATTCATTGCAAATCTTCTTTTATGCTTTCAAATCCTCCTATGGGTTGGATTCATTCCTTATTCTCATCTCCCAAGGTGAACTCTTTGGTTTATGATCATAAAGATCATCTACTCTACTCAAATCCCTATCTACATATATACCCATAACATAGGGTGGTCTTGCGTTTAGCAGCTTCGAGGGTTGAAGGATTTAATGGTAAACATTTATTTAATTGTATACATTATCACTAAGATCCCCTTAGCATGATTTTAGTTGGAGCTGCTTCTTTCTTTCTTTTTTTCTTTTTTTTTTGTCTAAGGAAATTCAATTTACTCTCAATGCTTCGACAATATTTATAATTTAATCCCAGGCTAATAATAGATACTCTCTTTTATTTAAAAGAATTAGGGTTATGGCAGAGATAATATAAGTGTAATTCCACTCCTTTTAGGAGGAGTATTATTTTTAGTATAAAATCTTTATGCATTTTAATTGTCTTAATACAAATGGGGCACATTCGAGGGTAGATATTTATTTTTAAATCATAATAATATTATCACTCATTATTATTATTACTAACTATAATAATAAGGTTAATATTTAATCAACATTTGAATATTAACAACAATAATGTTAAAAATTAATTGTAGAGGAAACACTATCTTCCAATTCTCCAATGAACCTTATTGATGATTTATTTGACTTAATAATAATAATATTCTGATTAAATTTACTTCGATGATGATTCTACCATTATTAAACATTCCAGTAATGAAAATCATTATCTAGTCACAATCTAATTGTTAATAACAAACATTATTATTAACAATTAACTCCAATATATTTGTATATATATATTCATTTTATTTTAATTATTACTATTATTTAATCAACATTGAATCTTTTGATAGTAACTTTATTATCGTTCCTCCACCCAAACAATAGTAAGACCATTGTTTAACTCTCGATTACTCAATATCATTGTTATGATTGAATTCACATGATTTAAGCATCCCTTTATGAATAGATGCTCTCAAGTTCTAAATAGTTATTATTTGATTATTCAATTGAATATATGTTATAATAATATTGTTATCTCTCTAGTCACCGAACAATGATAATATCATTATTCAATCATAGATTAATCCCCCTACTTTTGGTATAAATATATGCACTTCAACATAGTCTATATATACATAGATAGGTAGAATGTTCTTTATCATTTACTATAATAATATAATTCATATAAATAAAACACATGGCTTTAAAATAGAAATTCTTTCTCATTCCTTGAGCTAATAATCAACAATATCTACTTATATTACAATAGGTTATAACAACAACTGAGACGATGACCAAACAAACCAAGTATTATCATAACATGCAATTTATTGATCTGCCTATGTACCAGGGATGACCATGATTATTATGGATATGAATTCATGAGTAGTTCTGAAGGTTTCCTTAAAGGCGGGGCCTTACATCTATCATAAAGATGCTAATGCTCCACATTACGCATATCATCATGTTCTAGGACATAGAAGTGATGAGTGCCACCAATTAAAAGAAATACTGAGCAAATATCATTTTGATAGTGATAATTGCTATCCAATAAATCCATAAACCTCTGCCAAACCCCTCATCATACAATAGTTGTAGAATCTTCCATTCTCACCATTGAATGACCTTTCCCATCACCTATCTTAGCTCATTCTTTTCTTGCACTTAGTGGGGGAAATAAGTTGTTAGCCTTATCCCAGTAATACATTTGTCCTTGACCCCTGGATGCATTATTCACCTCCTGCTTATACTGATTGAGATAGGTAGGTAGATGAATTGCTTGACGGTTGACTCACATTTTCCTTACTAGTCTTTTGCATTTTCTTTTTCTTTTATATGTTTGTATGTGTGTATTGTGTTCCCCCATGACATGACATTTGATGTTCTCCTCTCTTTGTGACATTCCTCTACATGTACCTTCATTCTTCTATATGTTGTACATCGCTTTCTCCTTTTCTTTTTCTTTCATCTTGTATTTTCCTTTTGGGGATGACACAAAGTGTTGAGACACCTTATGTCTCTTCCATGTGGACCCAAAAGGTCTTTATCTTATCTTTTGTATTTTGTATTTTGTTTTCCTTTTGGGGATGATGCAAAGTGTTGAGACACCCTATTTCTCTTCCATGTTGACCCAAAAGGTCTTTCTATTTTCTTTTCCTCTTTTGTTTTGTGTTTTCCTTTTGGTGATGACACAAAGCATTGAGACAACAATGTCTCTTTCATGTTGACCCAAAATATTTTTCATTTTATTTTTCCTTTTTCCTTTGTCTTTTGCTTGTGTTTTCCTTTTGGACACAAGGCATTGAGACATCAATGTCTATTACATGTTGACCCAAAAAAATCTTTCTTTTTCTTTGTTTTTTCTCTCTTTGTGTCATTCCTCCAATTCTATGTGTATTTGGGGAATGATAACAGTTTTGAGCTCTTTAATCAAAACATTGTAGCAAATAACATACTGACCCAAAATCCATCGATCCCTTATGTGTTTGGTGTGTTCCTTTTTTGGGGCAACTCCTCTTTCTTTTGTTCCTTTTTCATTTGCATGATACAACCTTACTCAAAAACGTATGACTTGGCATAGGGGCTTTCCAAGTTGTCTCCCATGTCTTTCTTCTTGTTTGCATTTTTAATTTGCTACTTTAAAGTAATTTCTCACAGAATGTTGTGTAGCAATTTCTTTAAAGTGGGGGCATACATTGGCATTATTCATTTTGTATTTTGTATTTTTCTTGGTTCTTAGTGTATCCTTCTTATTTCACATAATGTGTTTGTCACTTTGTGGATGATATTGGATATAATATCCTTCATGAGCATGATCTATCTTAGCATATTACATTCCTCTTAGTGGCTTGATGTGGCACACTACATCCCCTAAGTTGTGAATATTTTATCCTTTGATTGGTCCTCTCTTGGAGAAATTAGACACAATGCTCCCTAAGTTATAAAACTCACATGAACTAATCAAGACTCTTTTGAACATTTTTTTTCATGTTACATTTTACATTTATATGGCCACCTTTCATGTAACATAACTTGCATGCCTGTGGTGCTATCACATTTGTTCATGAGTTCTTAGCATATGAAACTTTGCTTGTCTCATGAAGCACGAAATGGCATTCTCCTTTGTGGAACCTTATCAAAGTTATCAAGAGGTATAAATTTAGTATGGTTGAGTGGGAATCCCATTCTGAGGTGTGAATTTTCCCCATAGCCACTTGCATGTTTGTGAGTACATACTGTGAGTGTATGTTTCTCACCTTTTGGGCTTTCTCACCCGACGAACAACCATGAGTTTCATCACCCCAGAGTGAGTATGAATTTTCTTTCTAGACAAATAGCCTAGATCTGATCCCCAATAGGCTGGAAAAATGATCAAAGCTTGATATGACTTTCTTTCATTTCTTTCCTCTTCTCTCTTTCATTCTTCTTCATTTTCATGTGTGTTCCTTTGTGCTTATGTTTGGTTTTCCATGGGATCTTGATCCTAGGGGGCTTGATCATCCCTCTTGATTATTTTTGTCTCACCTCACCAAGCATTAGTGCATTTGGATCCCTCCTAATTGCATGTTCAACTACTTTAGTGTGAGTTTGAAGTAGGTTCATCCTCTCACTAAAGTGGGGGTTAACTGTGGATATGAAAAAAGTAACCCTTCCACTTTTTCTCATGTTGAGGCCCTCCTAGTGGACTTTGGATTGATTTTTCCTAGATTTAATGTTGTAATGTGGCCAACACATTCACATTAGGTCTTGGATCCTTGCGAATCATTAAGAATTCTCGGATGTCTTGTAAAAGTGTTGTGAAATGTTGTAACCCACTTTCACGCTTTTCTAGGACCCTTTCATTATAATTCACTTAAATAACCTCTTTTTATCACTTACCAAGTCTTATTTCAAAGTGTTGTAAAGAGTTTTAACAAACTCTCACACTTTTATAGACTTTTCATCACTAATTCAATCCTTTCTTATGTTTAAATGACCCCTTAATGCACTTTCCATCCATACTTAAGTGTATTTTTGAGAATATTCTCATTAAATAACATTAAATTCACTTTAATTCCTGACACCCAATAAAATTTCCTTGGTGGGACTAAATCACCACCTAGGGTGACTTAGTCCCACTAGGCACAAAAGTCAAAATAATTTCAAAATTTTAGAAGGATTTTATTCTCCTATCCTTGAGGTTAGATTGTGATGTGTTATTTTTGGGAAATATTAGAAAATCAAGTATTTAAATAAAGGGTTTTTCTCTCATTTTCACCCCCCCATTCATTCACTTAATCATTCAAGAAATTATCAAGCAATCTTCAAGCATCCTAGGCATTTTCAAGCATCCATTGGAGAACTTCATTGCATATCTTCAGATTTCAACATCAAGGGCTTGGTGAGTTTGTAACATTTCATGTTATTTATTCATCATTCTATCTTTATTTCATTTTATTACCTAGGGTTGATTACCAAATTGGGGTTTGACCAAGGCAAACCCCTATACCTTAACCCTTAATCATTTCCCCCCTCTTTGCACGTGTGTTTGTAGGTCTTGTAGGAAGATTTTTCAAAGAGAAAGGTGTCAAAAAGGTGTTGTAAACTCATCAGAGTCATCAAATTTAGCATAACCTTATTTGAAGCTTGGAGAATACTTTCCTATCTGATTTTCCAAATTCGGATTCGACAACCTGTCAGGTAGAAAATTGTAGATCAGGACCCATAGAATTAACCTTTGAAGTTTCAAAAATATGTAGGTGGACTGATTTTCCATTTGTGGTGAATGAGTTCCACTGTTAGGCTTGAAAAATTATTTTTTGAAGTTTTGTGTTCTTGACATCCCAAAACCTGTTCTAACAATTTTCACTAGAAACATGACTAATTTTCTATATGTGGTGAATGAGTCCTAGTGGAATTCAACACTGATCTCTATAGCATTCTAGAACCTCTCAACATCAGCTTTCAGTCTCTAGGCGCACCTCATTCAATTTCATCAAATTCTATTTTTGTTTATCTATGCTTTTAGTTTATGTTTACATGCAACATTGTGTTTTCAAACACTTTGCATATCTTAGGTTTTTCACTAATAATAACCTTTTTATTTTATTTTATTGCATTTAGACATTGCATTTAGGCATATTTCTTGCATCGATGCATTAATATTGAGTGTTTAAATTGCATTTTGGCCCCTCTTTCTCCTTTTAGATGAAAAACCCTAGAAGTGCTAGAAAGCCTTTAGGTGCCAAAATATTTGTTTACACCTTAATTTTTTGTTCCTTAGGAGGCTAATATGTAATCCTTACCTCCAAAATAGGTATTTCTCCTGCACCCTATTCCTCTTCCATGGGAGCTTTCCCTTTATCCTGAATTATCCTCTCACCTTCAAGGTGACCAACCACTATATCCAAATTCTGGAACATATGTTTCATTCTTTGCATTATATTGGGAATTTCCATGAGAGTAGTGAATTCAAGGTCCTTTTCCCTTATCTTTCTTTACATATTTTCAAAAGAATTCCATTTTTATTTTCTATCCTCTTGCTTTAAGAGATCAAAAATATTCCTTATTACATCCTCAAGATATTGGAAAATGTGGGAAAACTTGGAACTCCTATTCCTTAACTTTAGCTAGGCTATGAAACCTTCGACATCATGATGATCCCTTATTCATGCTCTCCTCATGCTAAAATTATTGAGTACATCATTTATATTATCCCAACCTCCTTTAATCATCACAAAATTAGAGAAGCATGTGTATAAAGGGAAGAATGTTCCTTTTACCCGATCCTTCAAATTCTTGTTCTCCACACTTCCCAACTGCCACATCATTTCAAGAAACCCAATTCTTTTTGGCACATAATTCAGTAATAAGTGAGGTGAGATAGTGGCACTATACACTCTCAAAATAGTATATGTGGGATAGGGGATAATATCTCCCCAATTATGATCAACCTCTATTTCATGCCTTATGTCCAAGGTTAGGTCTTAAGAGATCATGGAAGGCCTTGGGGATCCTTGGCATGTTCACAACTAGTGCTCTCAAATTAGAGGAAAAAAAATTCTAAAAGACCACATAGTCAAATTTTCTATCATCCTTGTCTAGGATAGTACTCCAACATTAGACATGCAATTCCAAGTCACCCTTCATTCTTTCTAGTGCCATATCTTTCCCAAAGTAAGTTGCACCCTTGAACAAAAATGTGTGCATGAACAAAAACATGTACATGAGTAATGAATACCAGCTGAATTTTACTCCATCCTCACCCTTCTTCAACTTTACCAAACCTTCAAGAATCTTCTTTGCAAGAAACCCTTTGTAATTATATATCGTACAATAGTGAGGATGCTAGATATGGGCCGCCATATACATCCATGTCATGGGAATTCTAGTGACTGGGTCATAGCAAATAGATAGAGTAGAAAGTTTTTTGAAAATAAGGGACAAAATAGTTAACTAGATAGGGCTCTATATCAAATGGTCTCAATGTAACCCTTTGACCCTCAATATTTGCTAGGTATTTTGGAAATATATAGGATTTAAATGAAAGCTAAGTCTTCTCATATTCTTCCCTAAGAAGTTTTTCATCAATGGGGACCATATCCTCACTCCACTCAGTGAGTCCAAAAACATTAGCAATCTCCTCCCTGGTGACCTTCACCATATCAACTCCATCAAAGGATCTCATAGTACTTGTCACTGGATCATAATTAGCAGCTATTGCTTTCAACAAATCAACATCTAGGTAGACATTTGGCACAGTCAATTTTCCCAAATCACAATTCTAGGGTTTGCCAACTAGAACACCACAATTTCTATCTCCAAACCAACCACTGAACAATTCCCACCCAATGTAAGGAAATGTGGCATTCCTAATAGCGCTATGCTTGTCAAATAGGCCCTGTGCTACTTGTGCACTATGAAAGAGCAATTGAAGCCTAGGTTTTTCATTAGTAGAGGGTGGTAGCTAATCAAATAGATCCTTACTTAAAGGTTTAATAGGAACTTTGGAGCCAAATGCTTCCCCTTTTGATGAAGACACTTTCAATTTAGGAGCCATGACTTGAGGGTTTTTGTAAAATAGGTTTTCTAGTTTCACAAAACAGAACCTATTAATATTAATATGGCTCAAGCAAGAGTTTGACACGAACAATAGCAAGGCATGACTATCTAATTATTTGAAATGAAGGTCAAACCTTAAAATAAATGCATAAACTAGAGCACCCTAATAATAGAAGGATTGGAAGACCACAATTCAACAAGCACTAAATAATTTCAATGGTAGGGAAGCAATTCAATTTACTATTTTAGGATGAGCTATAAACCCTAACTTTGACATTAAAAAGGCTTGAAAAATGTAGAATGAGCTCCTTGAATGCATGGAATGCTTTTATCAGTCCTTAATTGTGCTTTAAAACAATTTTTAATAGCCTTACAACTCCTAAATATGGTAGCTCAGTGTCCTATCCACCATTATGGCTCACTCGCACAAACCAAAATGACTCACTCACATGAACCAAAATGACTCACTTTCCCTTGATCTCAACTTTGAATGCTATTCGTTTATCTTGTAGTGAAATGAAATGACCATCGGTCTAGATTGAGTGAAATTAGTTTGAATAAGCTAACTGTGAGCAACTGCTACTTTTATCCAATCAAAACCAGCCATGTGGAGCCACTTCCTAGTGATCCACAAGCTCACCATCTCATTGTCACTAAAGCAAAAGACCACACATCAACTTCACCACTCCCTTGTGAATCTTAACTTGCCTAAAAATTTTATCAATGAGAAGGGGAAGGGCTGAGATTAGATCTCACACCTTCAACATGTGCATGTCTTAACATGAGATCACCTACCTATGCACATAATCCTCTGGAACAACCGATGACCACAATTAAAAGATCCATTTGTTATTACAACACGTGCCTCTAAAATTCCCTTTAGTAACCTAAACATTAATACCTCTGATCTGTGGAAAAATATATCATTAATTTCCTTCCATTCTCTAATTTTTTCTCTGTCGCTCAAGTGACACCATGTGGAACTCTTCTACTTCCCCATTGAGAGATGGGAGGCATAGGTGGATCCCCCATGGGATGGCAGGGAGTGGTCAGGATTGACCCATGCCATCCACCCTCGACTATCGATCTCTTCCTAACAGTGTGTTTTCTTCCTTCACCACCTGGTGGGTCCCTCTAACAATAGAACACACAACATTCGACCACCGCCCTATGATAATATTCAAATGCAAAAAAAATATAGGCAGGGAGGTGGGGAATGGTCTAGTTGTAGCTGCATCATTTCATCTCCACTGTTGATGTGTTCCATCTCACCGCCCACTGACCTTTCAAATATGTTGGGCCTGCCCATGCAAAAGATATGTGGAACTCACTCGCCAACCTACCAAATTATTTTAATGAAAAACAAAATTGAATAGGGGCATGGGGAGTGGACAAGATGTGCTCACGGTGATTGAACAGTCCTCATAAAATAGGAAATTTGCACATGCTACTTGTTAGTTCTTAAAAAGGGGTCATTACTAGGTAAATGATGGGTGAGGATATAAAATGTAAGGATGAAACCTTAGACCCAAACAATATTTTGATGACTTATTACTCGCATAGTATAAAGATAATATTTTTAATAAAATGATGGGTAACAACGAGATTTCTAGGACTCAAGGGTTAGTTTATATAACACGTTTAAGGGCATAAGTCACAACTTGAATGACTAGGAACTAGTGATAAGAGGTCAATGATGAATTATATCATTTGCAAAGGATGTAGATTTAAGGTCTTTTGGAAAGGGTTATAGCAACTCATAAACCCTAAGGAAATGATGACAAGATAAAACCTAATCCCAAAGACATGAGACTAGCTAGATTCTGTAGAATTCAAGGGGAACACAAAGCATTTTTTAGGGGTTCCACTAGTGTTGAAATTTAGGATAAAATCTTATTGTGAAAATATGTAGATAATTTTATGCATCCAAATAAAAAGATAGCAACAAATCATAGATGAAAATATATTACAATATAAATGCAAACCATAACTCAATAATTACGTGGAGAAATCCTTGCAAAAAAAACTCCACACCCAAAGAGATCTAAGACTTGTATTAATCCTTCAAATGAGTTACATCAATACAAATTCTCTTTATGAATCACTGCAATGCTTCATGGCTTCAACAACTTGTAAATTAACTTGGTTTTCCTTCAAATCAAGCACTATATATATAAGCATGAGAGAAACCAAAAATAATGAATGGTTTCTAAAATTAATCTAGGCATAAGTCACAAAACTAAGAAACTTCCTCTTCCAACTTGTAATTTATCCACTTTTTAGTAATGTTCTCATGCAAACTAAAAAATCTTCCTTATCTTCTCCAAGCTCACATTAAAATTCCCCTTTTCCATGCTCTTTCTAATTTGAAAAATAAAAAACACTTTGCAAGCTATCATAGTTGTATTTAGAAACTTTCATGACAACTAAAAGATAGTTGCAAATTGTCAATTAAAATACAAAGCAAGGTTGAGACATTTTCTCAAAATTCTGCCACTTGTCAAACATCTTGCAAAAAGAATAATAAAAAAAAAAATAGATAAAACTTTAGAAGAATTGAGGCTCATGGCCTCTTTGCACCAACTAATTTTTTTTGTGCTCTATGGTTAGTAAGAGAATATACAACATTATCTAAAGTGTCTACTTTTTGTAACATGACTTTACCACTCTCAACCATTTCCCAAACAAAGTGATATTGAACATCTATGCTCTTCATGTGGGAATAATACATTGGATTTTTAGCCAAACAAGTTCAATTTTGACTATCACATCTAATTCTTGTTTACATTGAAATCCAATACTTGAAAAAAAATCTCTAATCACACTACCTCCTTACTAGCATGTGTTGTAGCCATGTACTCTTCTTCTATAGTGGAAAATGGAAATGTAGGTTGTCTTTCTCTTGCCCAACTAACTGCTCCTCCAATTAAAGTAAAGACATATCCACTTGTGGACCTTCTGCAATCTAGATCACATGCAAAATTTGAATCAACAAAGCTATGAAAATCAATCATCCTACTCATATCATAAGATCCATGATAACAAATGCAATGGTTTGAAGTCCCACAAAAATATCTGAAAAACCTTTTCGCTTATGTTTAATGCTCTTTACTAGGATTTTTCATAAATCTACCAAGAACTACCACTGCTTGGGAAATATCAAATCTTGTACAAATCATAGCATACATAACACTTCCTACAACACTAGCATATGGAATTTTATACTTTTCTTCAAGTTCATCATCTATTTTAGGACCATTTTCTATAGGTAACTCATCAATGAAATTTTTATAGATTAGCAACTTCCATTGTTGCTTCAAGACTTTCTCATTCATTTCTTTATGTGTCTATTTCAGACTTTGTTAACTCTCTCAAAAATTGTCCACAGTGGGCCATGACTTCTATTTGAGAACTAATTTTGTTTACTTCTTGATTTATTTGAACAACTAACTCCCTACAAAACTTTAGAGCATGCAGCCAATAGTGAGGTTCCTTCACCAATTCTTTGATTAGGATATCCTCCTTTATCAAGAATTTATTAGGGATTCCTTGAATGGCCTCAAGTTTTGGAAATACCGAACCATGGTACTTATCATTGCTATTACAATCCTCCACTAACATGTCCACTCCTTCCTTGAGAATGAGGAAGTTATTATGCACCTACATAGCAACACTAAATTATTTATTCACACTATCAAGAATGGTCTTGAGCCAATTCTGGGTAGACCGGTCCCAAGATCTCATCTTCTCTATCTTGTTGACTTCGTCTTTTGACAAGACTACTAGAGTTATTATTTTTCTAGGCTTTCTTTGAGTAAGAGTATTTAAATGCTTGATTGAAATAGTGAGTTCAACCACTTAGGATTTCAACTTAATATTTGTAGCCTCATCTTTATACATTCTTTGTACATTGTTGTAAACTAAACCTTGTAATTCATCTATCTCCTTGGCTCTATTCGAGGGAGAAAGGTTGATAGTGGAAATACCAAATTATTCTAGTAATATGGGACAACTATTTTATCTAAAGTGGGAGTGGCTACATGCAATATTATGGATCTCGAGGCATCTCCGGTCATATGAGACCTTATTTTTTGCCTTCTTCTTCCTAGGATTTTCTATCCTGCTTAAAATAACCTATAAGATCAACTCGAGGAATTCAATGATTGGATTCTTGTTCTTAAGATACCCTTCTAATCATGAAGGAGCTATAAATTTATCAATAAACTATGTCTATGGATAAGGAGAAGCCTCCTTTTGAATTTTCACTATATTTACATCCTCCTTTTGTCTTGTTGATTGTTCTATTTCAAGCTTACGGTTTGGAACACCTTATTCAAGCTTCCCTTCTCTTGAATACTTTTCTTGTTTAGGGGGGATTGGAACATCCTCCATAGAAGCTAGGGTCCATTCATTCTTTTCCTTGCTCTTACAAATTCCCCAATAATTTATCTACGCTATACATAGAGGGAGTTTCAATTGTTTCTTGTGAGGAAAGTGAAGGAGTATCCATGGCCAATTGATTCAATAGATATTTGTTGAATTGTGATAATATTGTGGTAGCTACCTCCTTAGGCATACATGAGAGGTGAGAAATAAAGGAATGCAAAAGTTCTAGAGAGGTAGGAGGAAGGGAAGAGGAAGGAATAGTTGAATAAATGATAGACATAGTGAATTGGGGAGACAAAATGGATGTAGTGGAGGGATAAGTGGTATCAAAGGGATTAGGGGAAGAATAGATGCTGATGGGATAAATGGAGGGAGTGAGGATGGAAGTGGTGATATCTATAGATATATCTATGGGAGGAGGTGAGGTGGAGATAGTAAGAGGAATAGTGGATGTGGGAGAAGTATGGAAAGCGAGAGGAGAAGATGGAGTAAAAAAGTGGAAGGAGTTGGTGATAGAGATAAATCCTCTTGACCCTTTGTGGTTGTCTCCAATCAGGTTGTCCTAGCTCTCCTAGATCTTTTTTTTTAGGCTTAGTTCCTTATGCTATTCCAAAATTTATTTTATAAATTTTTAGTTTTGCAATAGGCTTCCTTTCTTCTTTGGACTTCTCTTCCTTCTCCTTTCCTTTGGAAGAAGTCTCTACTTCTTCCCTAATAGGTTCCTCCTCAGGTTTAGCCTCTTCATCAACATGCTCTTCTTTATTGGAAGAATCTTTTTCTTTCTCTATCCCTTTATAAGTTAACTCCAACCCTTGTGCCATGAGAGTAGAGGTTTTAGCTTCTACCCATTTCTTAGTCCTTTTTAGAACCGACCTTATTATTACATCAAGATCAATAACCTCCTCTTTCCAATCCAAAAGTGGAATTGGATTATCAACCAATTTATTATACTCATTCTCTTGCAATAATTTTCCATCCTCCCATACTTCCTCATGAATAATAGAGAGATGGAGAGTTTTGATTTATCCTAGAGTGGCTCTAGAGTAGGTTATTTTACTAGCCTCTAGACATCCTATAAGTTGCCCTATAAGTACTCAATGTCTAACTTATGCTTGTGTAGCTGACCCACCAATTTCTTCATCTTACCATAATGGTCAAAATTTCCTCTTCAATTGTGTAAATAAAATCCAAATGACTGTATCTCCACATTTGAATACATAGGTGATTGAGATGAGGGACATACATACAATCCTCTCCTAATTTTCAAAGGATATGGAACTCCTTTGTGTTTACCTCTCTCTACCTCTCTTCAAAACTACTTCTCTCTATCTCCACTCACCATTCCTCCATCCATCTCTCTCTCTATCTCTCTTTAGGTAGGAAGAAGTAAGTAGAGAGAGGTAGTGAGAGAGACATGGAGAGATAGGTAGAGATGGAGAGGGGAGATAGAAATTAGATAGGGAAGGAGGGAGGGAGGTAGGGAGAGATAGTGAAAGAGGGAAGGAGAGGTAAGTAGAGAGAGGGAGATGAGTGATATAGAAGTAAATAGAGGATGGAGGGAGGGAGAGGGATATACAAGATAGAGAGAAGTATAGACAAGAGAGGGAGAGAGAGAATAGAGAAGGGAAGAGGGAGGGAGAGGTAGGGAGGGAGATATACAAGTAATATTAACATAAGTAGAGAGGGAAGGAGTGAGAGAGGGGGATGGATGGAGCGAGAATTAGGGAGGGGGAGAGAGGTGAGATGGATAGAACTTAGATGAGAAATTGAAGATAGTTACACTCAAAATTTAAAGATATAACAAAAACAAGTCATAGTGCTTCAAATATACTTTATAAACTATTTTTTTTTAAATGGAAGAGATTAAGGGGTCCAAAAGGGGGGTCCACACAAAGTGGTCCTATTTTTTCAAAAAACATAACATAGCATCTAGTGTGACCCCCATAAAATGTTTACTTTTTTTTAGTATTTCAAAAATCGCTTTAGGGAGAAATTAACTAACACCACATAATTTATGCCTATTTTTTTGCTATTTTTAAATGAATATATGATTTTTTGACTAATTTTCAAAGTGGACACATCTTAAAAATATAAAATTGAGTATGATCCCTTACCCCCCCAATTTTATTGAGAATTGATTGAAAATCATTTTTTTTGAATGTGTAGAATGGAGTCTAGTTTCTAAAAAAATAATTTATTTAAAATTTTGATGAATTGTTAAAAATAAAGTAAAAAATACCACACATTGGTTTTAATAAAAAACAATACACTAACAAGAGAAATTAAAGATGAAAACATTAACATACTCAAAACATGAAAAATACATAGTTAGATAGCTAAGAGAGAGTTTAACATTATCGTGGCATTTTTTATACTTGACTTTGAAAAATGTGCAATCCTGATGGGGAGCGTTATTGAGATTATGTTAATTTTCAAATATTTGTAAAAAATAATCTTTGGTCATTGAAAATTCATTCCAAACCTTGGGGTTGGAAGTAGAGAGGGAAGGGGAGAGAGAGAGAGAGAGAGAGAGAGAGAGAGAGAGAGAGAGAGAGAGAGAGATAAATTGCATCCTATATAATTTTGCAGTCCATAAAACTCTCCTTTAGATAAATTAAATTTGATAATGTAATGTACCCTTAATTTTATCTTAACCCTTTCATTGCTACCATTAAGATTAATTTTTTTTGTCGATGAATGTGTGCCATGTAGATGTCTATGCACCATGTGAACGTCTCAAAAAGATTCACGATTGCAATTTAGTCATTTGGACATTACACTTCCCACCTATTCATAAGTGTAACACCTCTACAAATTTCAAACATGTCAGGACAACCCTTTGCATGTATATACCTTCTCAAAACACTCCATTTCTGGCTCTCTAATTAATCTCATTCATTCATTCTCTCAATCTATCTCATTTTTCTCCATTCTCTAATCTTTCTTACTCCTCTATACCATAGAAGCTTTATTCTTCCATTTGTATTAAACATTGTTTCTCTCATGAGGTTCTCTACATTGTTCCATCAAGCTTGACCTCTTCCTTTTGACATTAACATCTTGCTAAAGGGAGGGCAACTACATCTCTTTTATTCCATTTTCTATTTATCTTGTTAGCATATTATTCTATCACATCTTTTTCTCTTTATCTTGTCTATTTTATATCTCGATCATATATGGTTGTCCATGAAGGTGGAAAAGCCAATGTGGAGGTTTGAAAAGGAAAACCCCTAAACAACCTCAACATTTTCTCTTATTTCTATGTGTGCAAGTATTGATTGTATATCATTTTCAGAGGCTTCATTTGTAGACCTCTTGTGAGTACTCTTTCTCTTTTCTCTTTCTCTTGTTGTTTCCTTTTTCATTTAATATATTTCATGTTTATCTTTGATATTTATTTGTTATTTTAGTACATTTTGGGTACTATTTAGTTACCATATTTTTAGTACGTTCCTAGTTGTCATTTGTTGCAAACTTAATTTTTAGTCTGTACAAGATGCTAGTGCACCATAGGGACGTTCACACATGATGTTTTTATCCTTTACCGAGAGCTTTCTTGTTTATCCAAAAGACCTCTACAACCTACTCTTTCGGTCTCCAAAACTCTCCCATTTCAATTTTGCATAAAATATAAAAAGCCCCTTTTGTCATTTTATCCTGTCACTTGAGCTTTGATCCTTTAGGTAGTTGAGGAATATTTTCCCCTTTAGACCTTATTATTTGGAGAGTGTCAAATCCCATCCTCTACATTTTTTTGAAATTGATGTGAACTCATCTTTTTACTAGTCTTTATTGAAGGTTTATTTTTCTCTTTTTTGGAAGTTTGTTGAATTGAGTGTTGTGATACTCTTATGAGTTTCATGACATAGTCTACAAATTTTGGGCATGTAGTAAGAAGAAGCCTTTGACACTAAAACATGAGCTCAAAATTGTTTCTAGATTTGATTGTGTTAGAATATTTTGCATCAACATTTTGGATCACACTATGTGATCCATCATTAGGATGGTAGAGAGCAATAAGGGTATAAAATGGTAGATTGTAGACTAACACTAGATAAAAAGAGAGAGATATGAGGAATCAGAGGGATAGGATGCACAAGGTCCTAAATTATAGACTAAAACATGATTTGATGCTAGTTCAATCCAACATGCCAAGGTCCTAAATTGGATCAATTCAGCATAGGTTTTTCATCTAGATATATGTCTCCTTTTGTTTCTGCTCATCCATCTACAAAGGTTTAAACAAGTTCTTGACCAAGTACCCATTATAGATCTTCTCCTATAGATCATGAATCTACCCTCAGAGTCCCCATTGAGAAGGTTCAACATTTGGAGGAAAGACTTAAAGAATTTGAGGAATTATTAAAAAAAGATAATTTGTATACTCAAGCTACTCCTATTGTTTTTGGTCTAATAAATCTACTCATATCAGACCACAAGGGTCTTGATTTGCTTAGTGGAATAGATAATATAGTAGAAACTTATGAACCCTCATACATGACAGTATCAATCCACCCTAAGGATACCCAATTGAATATCACTAGTAAACAATTGAATCTTTTGATGCCAAATGTTTCCATGCACATGGTAGATACTAATCCTTATATATCTTCTCTCACTTTATTTGATAACACAAACACTATGCCCCTTGTTAATCATGGAGTCAATGTGAATCATGTTCCTTTTGGGTATGAGATTCTTGAATCCACATCCTGAACCTTCTTTTCGATGACCAATCAACCCCCACCCCCACCTTCACCATCCAATCCCATCTTAAATACCTTATTGAAAAAAATGGGTTAGATACAATCACAATTAGCCAACTTAACTAGCACTACTTCTCATTCCACCTTGTAGTTCCCTATCACCACCACAGTCCTGTGGACCTAAATATTATAAATGTCCCCATTCCACAAGGGGTAAAAATTCTAAAATTTGATAAGTACAATGGTAGGGGTGACTTTCAAACTCATGTATCATCATTCACTACCATATGTAGTGACTTTGTCTATCAAGATGTCTTTTTAGCCAAACTATTCCCACAATTTCTTAAGGACACTATGCTGGAATGGTTTTTCTCCCTTGACAATTCTATCTTTACCTTCAAGAAATTGGTTAAAAAATTCTTACAATAGTTCCAACCTAACATTGGGCTGAAGGTCACCTTTACTGATCTCATCCATTGTAAATAGGGGGCTCATGAGAAGGTGACTATTTTTATTGCTCTCTACCAATCTTTCTTTTCTCATGTCTCTTATGCCTTAGCTGATTCCAATGTCCAATGTGTGGTCATGGGGAATTGTAGCTATAATTAAGAGAAAAATTTCTCTTCATAAAATATCCCTCTTTTTCCCATCTATGTATGATGCTTAGAGACTACTGAAAGATGGTGACACAGTACAAGGGTTCCCCTTCATCCTTCTGTCTTGATAATAAAATGGGTGTGTCTATTTTTGGAGAGTAAAAAAAAAAAGGAAGTAGTGAATGTGGTTTCCCTTCCTACTAATAAGAACACCACAAGGCCTAATAGGATTTTCATGAATTTATATGAAAATTACACCAATGTTCTTCAAAAATTGTTAAAATATGGCTTAGTCACTCTCCTAGAAATTATATCGCTACTTGATGATAAACCATATCCCAACTAGTACAATGTGGAAAAGTTTTTCCAATATCACTAAGTTCTAAGACATGACATTGAACATTATGTGAATCTTTGGCATGTAGTCTAAGACAATATATACAACAATGCCATTCATTTTGATGATAGAAACAAAAAATCAAAAAAATATTTAGCCAAGGCTAATTGCTAACTGTAGATCTATATAGATCCTTTTCCATCTCATTCTGCTATTCTAATCACATCCACTTCTACTTCTTTTGAACCTAATCATTGTAAGTATGCGAACATGATATCTTTCACTCCTATTCCTTCTATGAATCATGTGGAAAAGATTCTTGATATAATATTTACACTAAACAACCTCCCCCTTAATATGGAGCCTTCTTCTCTCTACTTCTTTGGTCAAGTCAATAGTAACATCATGATAGGTGTTATGGTCGAACCTGCCAATAGGGTAAATGTTATCATAGAGGATACCCTTTATATCAACAATATGCATAAGGAGAAATATGAGGAATCAAAGGCCATGATCCATACTCACGATGGATTCTCCATACCTCCCATTGGTTCTATATCTTTTTCGGTCCTAGTTGGTCCTAAGTTGCTTGATGTTCCTTTTTTTGTGATTCCTAAATCCGACCTATTCACAATGATACTAAGAATTCCATGGATAGGCTCTAGAAATGTGGTCACATTAGTAGTCCACCAATGTTAGAAATCCCCTCATGATAATATAGTGTATACTCTTCATGACATTAGATACAAATAGCTTGGATCGTGCAGGGGATTTTACTTATATCATTTCTTTTCTTGCTCCTATTGAGCCTTTACTACCCCATGGAAACTTGTTCTATAGGGCCTACTCTAAGCATAAGAAAGGATTTATGCCCCCTAATTCTATTTCCCCCCTTCATCTCATGTAATCTACAAGAAGTAATTTATTTGTGCGTAGTAGTACACCTTGTCCTCTACACCCTTCTCCTCTAAGGCTACAAACAAGTATGCTCCTATCTGTAGACCTTCTCTAGCCATGATTTCACAGCTTCCAGTGATGTCCTTGTTCCCTTATACTATTCTTAGCATAAGAAAAGGAAAGGCAATTGTGTTGATGAAATCTAAACCTTAGGTCTTCAAACTTTTAGTTTTTCCCACAATTCCCCATGCCACATTCTATAGTAAGGGGAAACATGCAAGGGGAGATAACCCTTCTTCTGCTGTCCTATATTTGGGCCCTTGAGGCCTCCTCTTATTCACCCACATACTTCAAAAGAAAAAAATGAAAGGATCCTATGTCAAGATTCCAATCTCTATTTTTGTAGCACCTCCTATCCATCCTTAGGAGCCTACTCTTCCACCAATAATGACTATGAAAAGTACTCCTTTAGTTGAACAAGACACCTCAAACTCTTCTCAAGGCTTTATTCTTGGTAGTCATGACCATTGAAATCAAATTGTGTGTGAGTATAAACATTACCAGTGGGCATTGGCCAGAGGAACGTGATACCTTGCAGAAGATTGAGAGTAAGCCTTTCACTTTTCTCTCTATTTCTTCCTATATCTCTACCAACTCTATTCCTATTCCTTCTTCTATTACTATCTCCTCAGTTCTAATTTTGACTTCCTTGATGGATCTAGATAGACCTCATCCTAATCAGGAACATGTGTTTATTACTCCTTTAGAGCCTCCCTTGATCATTTCTCTAACCAATCACCCTCCTTTTCCCAAGATTATGGATATGCCTCACGCAAAGGTGTGAATCCTTCCACTTCCACTTTTGATGAGAGGATTCTATATCTTCCACTTAAGAAAAAATTAGAGCATGTACTCACATAGAAGGAAAATAATAAAAGTCTTCTTCTTCTTCATCTTGTTCCAATTTGGTTTGTTCCATTCTTATGACAAAAGAGTCTCTTACTTCTTTGGATTTTGTCACTCTCTTCTCTATAGGTCAAAAAAGACTCCCCAATTTATCCACCTTCTTCTACATAGTCACTGCACTCCTTAGAGAAGTAAATGTTCGACTTGATGGAGGACATCTCAACTTTGTCATCCATATTTGCTGAGTTGATGACATTAGGCTCACAAGAGCTCATGAACAAGGACATTTAGGTATCCTCCTCCTTGGATCTTGTTGCAAGAAAGTTTCTTGGAATTTATCTCATTGTTCTACCTCTATAGGCTCATCTTCTCTCCCCTTACAATGATCTAGATTGGGAGCAAGATGAATTATTAGAGGTGTTAAACTAAAGCAATACTCCTCGTATCTTTATATTAGCATTATGTGTTTATCTTCATTCCCATATGCTTGTTTATTAATGTTTGTGATCTCCCCTAGAGGACCCTTGGTACCCTTGTAGGAACTTGGATATAGGTGAGAAAATCTATCATAAGATTCTTCTCTATGTTTCTGTTATCACTTGTGATTGCATCCTAGTGAAGTATGACACTTAGCCATCCTGTGAAACATGGAAACAAACTCAAGGTGTGTGACCTTGTGTAGTGAGGTTGAATATTTGGAGAAGGCTAGATTCCTTTGATGGATCACCTAAAACTACTAAAAAAACTTAAGGAAAAAGGAAGAAGGATGCTTAAAAGGGAGAATCCTAAAACTAAAGAGGTGATGCATCATGAATCTAGGTTTACTTGTTGTTATAACTCACAATCAACATAAATAAAATACCCTTTTCCGTCACAACCTCAGTTTACACATGTAATACATAAGTAATTTATATGAAGGGTTAGATTCAAAACTTTCTTGAAGGAAACACGTAAGTTTCTCACAACTACAACTTATTGAAACTATTCAATACAACATATAACCTGCATTACATGAAACCCTTTCTCCAAGATGCATGAATGAGACATAAAAAAAAGGATTCAAAACATGAAATCATAATTACAACATTAAATCATTCAATGTAAAGAGAGACAAATTTTTTGAAGAAGGAATGTTGTTGTCTTCTATTAATTTGAAAGGATCTTTTCAATGCTACCAAGAGCAAGAAACCCCAAAAATATACAAGTGTTGCATTTATAGTTTAGGAATAGCTTAGAAAACATGCCTAGGAAGATAGATGACCCACTCAACACCCAAAACCTAGCAATGAATTCCTATCATGCTTGTGTATGAAAGGATGGAGGGGTCCTATGAAAATTGTGATCTAGGTATGGATCCATTAGAAAGGAAAATACATTTGTAATAAATGAGCACAAGTGCCCATGAGATCCTCTGTAAAAGTCAAGATGTGCAATAAATGATGTCCTCAAGCCTCAAAATTTGAATGAGCAAGTGAGGTCACTTAGGCATTAATGCTATCGACCCCAAAAAACATGCCAAATCCATTGAAAATTAGGGGTATAGGGTCAGAGATACCTTGTACCACTTGACCATTTGGTGAAGAAGCAAAGAAAGAAGGCCAAAGCATTGAACAACAAAAAAGGAACTTGTTGAAGGTTGGGCCTTGGGCCTACCTCATACCTCATGCACATCATTAACATTGGATTGTGAGAGATTGAGATTTAGGGGTTTTCCATACTGCATGCTTAGAGGAGTGAAGAAAGAAGAAAGGAGGAGAAAACCACAAAGTGTGAAAATGATTTCCATTTTTGGGCTTTGAAGGTTGGGAAGGAGGCTTACCTTCTACTAAAGAGAGGTAAGAGGGAAAGGATAAGGATGAAGGTCAAAGTCTGAAAACTCAACACTTAGTTTTTTGAAGGAACAAGGCAAAGAAAAGAAAGGTGAAAGATGAAAGCCCGATGATTGAAAGCAAAAAGAGAGATTTCAAGGGTATGGAATCAAGAGGATGTCTTACCACTTACCAAAAGAAGTAAGAAGTAAAGAATAAAAGGTAATCCTGAAGGCTAGCACTTGAAACTTGATAGAAAGAAAGGGAAAGAAAGTAGAAGATGTAAGAGGAAAAGTTGACCCATGAAGTTTGACAAACCAAGACTTAGAAAAAAGTTGAAAAACCTCCTTGGCACTTTAGTGATTAGAGGTAAGGCTTATGCTTTACCAAAGGGGAAAAAATAATGGGTAAAGGGTAAGGTTGAAGGCTAAAATCCAAAACACTTAGAGGGAAAATGGAAGGAAAAGAAGAATGAGTGGGAGTGATAAAGAAAGCATGCAAGTAAGTAGGTAAGAGAAATTATGAAATCCAAAAAACTTGGAACTTAGATGTGATCTGAAGGATCTTCGTAAAAAAATGAAGTTTCTCTTTTATCTTCAAAATCAACATCATCAGAAAGAGGGAAAAATTCTAACTCCAACGCAACTCAAACGAAGTCAAATGGAGCTACGGTGCCCAACATATACTTAGTTAAACCTTGGTCAACCTTGGAGCTGGGACAGAGAAAAAAAGGGCCAAAAATTGATATCATCAAAAGTGGTCAAAGTCGGTGTCAATGCAAAGATCTCATCGCAAGCTTTCCAATGACATTCGTTTCATGGAAAACATAGTCTATTTGCACAAAATACAAGCAGTCAAAGTTTGTAGTTGACCAAGTGCAATAATGGCATCAACATGGTACAGTCAGCGACAAGGTCCAATCATCAGATGACACATGGAAATATGTGGATGAATAAAAAATCCCACATGGCACATCATTGGGTGCCATGAGGCACCTTGGGACATGTCATCAGGTGTCCATGTCATCGGATTGTCATCAACATATATGTCATCTTAGAGCATCCAATATATTGTGCCATGTGGCACCTCCTCAATGCGCCACATGGCACCCCATCTCATCTCCTCTAGTGGGTCGAGTTGTTAGTTTTTTGGAATGAAAAAGGTATGTGGGGGGATTTGAACCCCCCACCACTAATCTCTGAATCTACCGCCATGCCATTACACCACACGACCGACCTTTGTTTATATATAGTGGGTAGCTTATTTTGTCAAATAAAATAGTTGTAAGCCATTGGAAAGTTGGCTAGTGGGAGTTGAACCATGTATCGACTAGGTGCTAAAATAGGTGGTAACCATTACACCATTTGAGATCCTCAAAAATGGATAGAAGCTCGGTTGGTTTTGTTAAATATTTCAAAACTGAATGACTTAAATTTAAAACAACTCCCTCCAAATTCAAAAACAATAATCCTTTTAAGGATTAAGAATAAAAAACCTCCAAAACAACAAAAGCCCAAATCTAACCAATTTGAAGAGGCTTGATGTTTTTTATGGAGAATATTATTAATTCTCATGTAAATAAAGGGGGATTATAAGATTTTTATTTAAAATTGGAGAGATAAGGTGGATTTTGTAAATTAGTTGGTTATTAGCCCAATTGAGTAAATTTTTTGTATAAAAGGGGGGGGGTTAGAGGCTTTAGGGGGATATTATTCAAGTTCATCCAGATTATACATTATTCAGGTGTTGAAGATTTGAGATAATTCTGGAGAGACAAATTGTTGATCCTGTACATTGGGAGAATGCTGGAATTCCGTCGTGCTTGAAGGGAAAAGCTTGTAAACAGATGTAATGCCAAATTTCTAAAGATATCAATCGAATCAGTCTACTCTTTGGAGAGGGGCCTAGAGACGTAGTCATTCTTATAGTGAACTCTGTTATCAAGCTATTTGCAATCTCTCTTTCTTGTGTCTCTTTTTGAATTTTGTCTTTTTGTCAATTCCATTAATTTAATTATGTTGTGGTGTTGAATTTATTTTAGTAATTTGGAGATTGGAACTGTAATCATTATGCATTCTTTAAGCAATCATCTTAGATCCTAAAATAGATCAAATTGGTATCAGAGTTGTGTTTTGACTAGTATTACGGATTTGAATGCTTACATGCTCCCAACTTCAACAAGGCAAAGGAAAACTTGAAGAGTATAATCTAGAGATTGGAAGATGAAGAGCTCATTCACAAACACAGGTGGCAGATCCAAATGATGGAAAAAGTTTTGAGCTTGGTGAGAGGGAATTTTAGAAGGATTTTCTCAACATGAAGGCCATGGTCAAAGTATTATTCCAGGAGAGGCAAGAAAGGATGAAGAGATATGAAGCTCGTGCAAGCAAAGGAAATAAATCAAGAGATGATCCTTAGCCTTCGAAGACACCTCCCTCTTCTCCCTCTTCTCCTTCTTCTCTGTCTTCTCCATCTTCTCCGTCTTCTCCTTCTCCTTCTTCTACTCATTCTTTTCCTTTTAATCCTTTTAAGGGTGCACATAAGCCCAAGATTAAGTTGGATGTAAAATTTGACTTACCAAAGTATTGTGGTGAATTAAATGTTGAAAAACTAGATGATTGGATTCAACAGGTTGAAGTCTATTGTAGAGTCCAAAACCTCATAGATGATGCTAATAGGATCCAACTTGCTACTATTCGGTTAGGGGGTACCATAACTAAGGGTTATTTTTTGGATTAGATTAAAGGTTAGCAAAGACTAAAACCCAAAGTAATTACAAAATACAATGGAAGTTAAAACAAAGAATGATTATACCTATAAATCACCGAGGCTTCCATGATTCACTTTTTTAACACCTTCTAGCTTGCTGGTTGATGTTTTTCCCTCAGATTCATCATGACGAGCAATATGAAAATAAATATCTAAGTCCTACACCAAGCTATGAAGGATTTGATCAAAGTCTAAACGCCTAATGCCTATGACAATATGAATGAAATGCCTATACCTAAATATGCTAGAATGATATAATTCATGAACATGTAATATCTTTGTGTCATCAAAAAATGAGAGGAGAATGGAATTTTATAGAAAATTCCATTTTGAATGAACAGATGAGATTGACTTTTGACAGAGACCTAAAATCAGAGGACGAGATTAAATTTGATAATCCCTAATCATGGTTAGGGAAAAATCCTTAATCAAGCGGTCGAGATGCCATCTAAGGAGATCTAATCGACGGTGCAGAATAAATGAGGAAATTAATTCAAAAATAAATATTTTCAAAAATCAAGAAGATAAAGACTGTCTGATTTGTGAGATTTGAAAAATCAAGAAGATAAGAAATGAACTAAAGATTAGATTCGGAAAATCAAGAATCTGCTCGATTACTTGATTTTTAGAAGATTAGTTACCATTTTGAATTAAATTAATTCAAAATATGAATTTTATGAGATAATAAATAATCAATTTTTCAATTATTTACCAAAACAGACTATCAGTTAAGAATATGATGACATTTTAAATAATTAATTTATTTAAAATGAGGGGAATATTTATTTTGACAATTAAATAATTAAATATAATTATTTAATTTAGCAGATAAGACTAATAATTAGATAAATTAATAAATTTATTTTATTATGAAAATTAGTGACATATTAAATAAATAAATGAAATTCATTTATTTAATAATTAGGAAGAATAAATGAAGAAAGGTAATTAAATAAATTTATTTAATTAGGGGAAGACTTTAGACAATTAACGACATATTTGATAAATAAATAAAATTTATTTATTTAATAATCATGAAGAATATAGGAGACATGAACCAATTAAATAATTCTAAATCATTTAATCAATAGTCGAATGTGGACCAAAGACATAATTAAATGTCATAATTATGCTAGGACGAAAGTGGTAAAAATAAAGCTTGTAGGCCTAGGTCATTTTTATGTGTCTACATTTTTCCCCTCTTTGTTATAATGTAGCATGTCGCATTGTGACAAAGAAAATAAGTCAACGCCATGCCCCAGTGAAGGTATAGAGTATCAATGCCCCCTTGAATTTTTTTTCAAATTTTGGGTCGGCGGCAGAAAAATTTGTAAAGGGTATGGATAAGTCAATTTGATGACTAGAAAAATAATGGCGCAGTCAATTTTGGATTCTGACATGTTTAAGGTAGCCAATGGGGTGGTGAAACTTGGTCAAATGAGCCTCCAATAAGAACCTGGTTAACAAATGTCATTTTGACTTTATAAATAGGTTGACAAAGGAGTAAGTCAATTCATTCTTACTATCGAATTTCAAGAGCTTAGAGCGAAAAGTAGTGTAGCGAGGATGGTGATTCCAGTGTTAGAGCATCGCGACGAGATCATGTGGACTTTCAAGTAGCCATAGGGCTTAGAGCCAATGGTATGTACCCCTATCCGTCTTTGTATTTTTTTTGTTTTATGTGCCAAAACTAGGTTTCTAGGGGAAACAACGAATGCACGGTGACACATATGCATTTGCATAAGCCACATTTGGCTTCGTGTTCAACGCATTTGATGTGTCATGACACAAGTGCCATGGTAAAATAAGGGAGGACAAGGTTTTGCATTGCATTTTCCAAAAATTGCGCTACATTTGCATTTTCGAGTCACATTCTTCAATTAGAAAGTCGTAACCAACATTTTGTGACACATTCAAATGTTGAAGCGACACATTTGAATTGAATGACACAATTGTCAAATGTCATGACACAAGTGCTTTGATGTGGTGCATTTGAACAACCGAGTGCCATAGTTTCCATGTTGCGACACATGTGAAGTATGAAATGATGCATTCGATGTTTTGCAATGCAATTTCCTTAGTGCGACGCATTTCACCTTAGTTGTGACTAGGGCTGAATTTGATACTTCTGAAACCTTGAACACTTTTGATGATACCGATAGTTGCTTAGAAAATATTAACATGTTATTTGGCTTCATGCAAAGATAGCTTGCCTTGATTTACACTCATGAGAGTAGACCAATGACATTCCGATTTGCTGACCAGTTGACTCCAAGGGAGTGACGATGACTGATGCCATTAGGTCTGTTCTATGTCACCTATATGCTTGCCATTAGGGCGAATAGGGGATTTCTTACTACGTTGTGCGAGCGCTGGCATTCAGAGACATGCTCATTCCATTTGTCGACAGGTGAGGCTACTATCACGCTTAAGGATGTCTACCGCATCCTACGAGTGCCCATCTGAGGAGAGTGGATCGTCTATGACCCTCACCATGGCGAGTAGACATTCAGAGTATATTATCGGGATGAGGGTGCAGGACTCGACATCCAGGGATACGAGATCCGGTGGGAGTTCATGGTAGAGTACTATGCTCATTTTGATGCATTCCTGGCGACTTTGATTGGCAGTATTTTGATTCTTGACCATTGGGGACATGAATTCCCTATTGGCTAAGGAGACATCTTGGTTGGTATGAGACGTGATAGGACATTTTAAGCATGGGGCCCATGTTTATTGGGCATGTTCTACCACTAGCTACACGAGGTCATCTACCAAAGAGCTAAGAGTATCTCATGTGGCACTACTTTGATGATGATTTGGGCTTGGGAGCACATAGCCATATTTGACCACCCATTCAGAGTACACAACTAGCTAAGGGGATTCCCTATGCCTATTATTATGCTGGTTCCTTACAACAGACATGGATGGGAGAGATAGGTTGGTGGTGTCATAAGAGTGATACTATGGTGTCCTTTATCTGGAGGCCGTATAGAGACTGGAAGTAGTGGGATGATGAGGTAGATCATCTGAGCCTATGTAGACAATAGCGATACTTGATTGGGAGGATAGTGCAACTCTCATTGATTATTGAGATGTATTTGCTATAGTGTGTTCTTAGGCAGTTTGGAGAGTAGCAGGGTGTACCTACATGCTTAGCTGAGTACGCCCGATCATCCAGAGAGTATGCTTGGGGACCAGCCATTTCAGTGGCCTTTGCAGAGCAATAGATTGATGGGCTAGGACCCCAACCATGGGGATGGAGAGGTGGGATTTCCAATCCTGGGACCATTGTAGATTATGAACTATGGTGGGAGGCACACCAACTAGTGCCATTGACAGATCTAGATGGGCTTGCGCCTGTGGAAAAATGGTCCGTGATACCTTGTGTGCTAAGAGCCAGGTGAGGAGGTATGGATGGTGATAGAGGTAGAGGGCAGGGGAGGGATGGAGGCAGGGATGGAGCTAGGGACAGAGGCAGGGGGAGAGACAGAGGCAAGGTTGGGGGTAGAGATGGAGACTGAGGTGGGGATGATGGAGATGACGAAGATGATGGAGATGGCTAGAGGCAGAGGAGAGATAGTCAGAGATAGGGCCAAAGGGTACGACAATGCATGGTGAGAGTAGCATTAGATGCTATTCCTAAGGTGGACGAGGAGGGGGAGAGAGAGGAGGAGCAACCCAGATAAGAGGGAGAGGGTGAGGAGATACAGGAGGAGGAGGTGGAGGTTGAGAGATAGGAGGAGGACGTGGCAGAGGAGGATAGGCTGAGGGAGGGGGATGTGGCAGAAGAGGAGAGGCCAAGGCAAGAGGGTGTGGTAGAGGAGGAGGGGTCGAGGTAGGAGGGTGTGGCAGAGGAGGAGGTCAGATAGGAGGAGGAGGAGGATGATGATGAGGATGATGCCATGGATGAGACAGAGAGACTACTTAGATGGTAGATGGTGGAGGGAGATGAGGAGATACCCTCCAGCTTGAACCTACCGCATGATACCACAACCGACCAGAGGGTGGAAGACCTTCAAAGGAGATTGGATGAGAGTGCTGCACAAATCCAATCACTATAGTTAGAGCTAGAGGTGGCTCAAGTAGAGCGGGATCAGACAATGATCTACTAGCAGGAGTCAGCTCGGTGGTGCATCAAATTTGCAACATTATGCACAGGGCCTTCAGGGGATATTGCTCATGAGTTGGCCAGGGTGAGCATGAGATTGGGACAATACATGACATTGTATGAGCAGGAGGTGCCTCCTGAGCGATGAGATCCTACATTGTCACAATCCTAGATGAGGACAGGCAGTGGCCACCGATCATGGAGTGGGATCAGCAGCCAGAGTCACATGAGTGCAGGAGGGTCTACCTCATTAGGGAACATCTTAGGGAATAGGTCCCACCACTCTCATAGGCATGCCTCGAGTCATCACTCGAGCCACAATCATGGGTCCATTGGTTCAGTGTAGAGGTCAGGATAGGGGCAACCACTAGTGGAAGATCCTTCTACTTCTTAGAGTTAGGCCACAGTGACATCACAAATGCCATCAATGTCAGTGCCATTGGTTGCACAGGTAGAGGTTCCTACAGGTCCACCCCTTATTTTAGTACCAGTTACAGAACTCCCATCACCACACTCTTCACCTCAAGGGGATGATGAGAGTCTACCCTAGGGGCATGTTTGTTATTATGACACATTATGTATAGACTATTGAGCCTGCAAGCTCCATTTTGGGACATCTCTTGACTTTATCCTGTGACATTGTACATTTTTGAGATGATACTATATGATGATGCAGTTTTGATGCGGCCTACATATGTGTTATGTGATGTTATTTGATTTATGTGTTAAGATATATGTGATGTGATGTATGATGTATGATGTATGTCATGTGATGCTTTCTTATGATATGATGCGATGATGATGCCATGCTTATTTATATGTTATGTTGATTTTGTGATGCTGGCAATAATGAAATAAATAATGTATTTATTTAAATGGATGTCATGCAAATGTGAATGTAATATGTATTGAAATGTTATATGATTTAATGTTAATGTATGTATGAACCTAATGCAATACTTATATGATCATGTATGCACTCATGTTTTTGTATAGCATAGGATATCATCGTGAGATGGACGAGAGAAGATAACCAGACTATTGAGAGAAGATGACCAAACCGATGAGAGAAAATGACCAGACCAAAGGGAGAAAATGCATGTTAGTTTCTAGTCATCAAATCCTTCAAAACAATACCATAAGACTTTAATATTTATTGCTCTTAATCATCATTTGGAAGACTATTGTGATGAACAACAAACACCATGATATGACATAGATCAAGGTGTGCAAGGTCGTATCATCACCTAAGACAAGCAGTCATAGAAAAGGATGATCATGAATCATACCAAGAGCACAATTGCCCCAGTCTTTTTGTCATAATCAACTATAAGCAAAAAAAGACAAGCAAGAAAAATCATGAAACATCGTTGCTTCTCTAAACCCTGTTTCTAGGACATCCTTGAGAAACTAGCAACATGATTGTCAAAATACAAAAATAGAGCCCTTATCATGATATGTTGCTATTTTTCTAAATCCCCAAATCAAGATCTCACTGAGAAACTAATGATCATGTGTGTCAAAAGTCAAGGCAAATGTCATGATACGTTGTGGCTTCTCTAAATCCCGTTGTTGGGATCTCGCTGAAAAACTAGTAACATGATAAAAATCCAAAAGACAAGACAAGATAATCGTGATACGTCGATGCTTTTCTAAACCCCATTGGCAGAATCTCACTGAAAAGCTAGTACCATGATGAAAGCCAAAAGACAAGTGCCAAGTGTTTTCCAAGTACGTCTGGATACCCATTGTTTTGATATTAAGATGTTAGGTTTTATGACGATGAAATGCCAAGGTGCTAAAGGTTTGATAACTCCAAGATGACGAAATGTCAAAGATTGCCAAATTTAGGAAAGACACATCCTGAATAATATTGATGTTGAGAGGATTGATCCTTAAAAGTCAAAAGGAGCCCTCAAAATTCTAGATGACAGATGACGATGCCTAGGAAGGACTCATCCTAAGGCATAAGTGACCGAGATTGTTCTTTAGAAGGACGCATCCTAAGGCATGAATGACAGAGTTTATCTTTTAGAAGGACACATCTGAAAGTGAACCAAGAGTTGACGGTTTGACTAGTTATGATAATGTGACTTGTTTTGACCAAGTTTGACTTGTGTTGACTATATGTCAATTTTTCCATGATAATATGATTGATGCGTTTGAATAAATGATTGCCATACCTTGTTTTAAGAGTTTTCTCATTTGGAAAATGATTTGTCTTAACTTGAAGATTTATGGCATGTGTGCTAGTGTAGTGTTATGAATCCTAATGGACTAATCTAGTGCGGCCTTGGGCGCTTATCAACATATGGCCTTACCTACATCATGCACTTAGAGACCTCATAGTTTGACATGACCAATGACTTTGTCTTAATGACCAAAGATTACATCATGATTTTATTTTGAAAAACCTACAAGGACTGACCTAATGTCTCGGGGAGTCAAAAAAATGAGCCTTGCCTATGTAGCAAATGGGTAAAGACAACATAGTTCAGACAAATGACAAAGACTGATTTTGTTGTCATAACAGACTTTGACAAGAGATGACTCTGTGTTTGTGTTCTTTGAGTAGTTTGATGTTTTGTTGTGGTTTTGTTCAGGACATTTTTCAAATGTTTAGGTTTTTCTTTAGGACATTTTATGATGTTTTTTCCATTTATTTTAGGACTTTTTGTCTTTTTTTAAGGACTTTTTGTGATGTTTTTGTCTTTTTTTTTTCAAGAATTTTTGTGATGTTTTTGGTCCTTTTTTTAAGGACTTTTTGCCATGTTTTTGTCTTTTTTCAGGACTTTTTGCCAATTTCCAAAACCATGTGTGACATCCACTATAGTTACATGACAACAATTTTGCCCCCAGTCAGGTCCAAGACTCAGCCAATTTTAAGGGACATGAAAGGGATGCTTCTAGATGGACAGTCGTCAGGACTTGATGTCAACTGTTTATCAACCATGAAAGGAAGGGTATAATTTCATGGTGACGAAAAATATATTTCATCCTAGACCACAACAGACAAAGTGGCAATAGATGGAAAAGCGATGATTGATTACACATGGCACTTGTTTGCAAGGTTTTCACCATGGTACTTGTCCAAGTGCCTGTTTGCTAGGTTTTCACTATTGGACGAAATTTTTCTCTTTACTATTTTTGTCATTTTTCTTTTTTTTGGTGTTGCCAAGACACTTGTTTGCCAGGTTTTCATCAAGGCAATGATTTTTTAATCATTTTTCCATTTTTTTGTATTTTATAGTTTTTAGCCTGATCTCCTGATGCTATGCATAGAACCTTTGGAGATGTAAACTATTGATAGGCTCTGTCAATTGTTCTCAATCTAGGGTCCCCAGGTTATAGGCTCTAGAATCAAAAGAAGACACGGTGATAGAAGGACCAACCAGTTTGGTTCAAAATTTCTTGACTTTTCTCTGTCAGTTGGTTCTTAGGATTCTACGTGAGAACTAGGTCGCCATTAACAAACTTCCTGACCATAACCTTCTTGTTGTAACTGCAATAGAGATGGTTTTGATATGCTTGTAGATGGTTCAGGGAAATTTTCCTTCTTTCCTCTAGCATCTCCAGCTCATGTAGGCACGATTGTCTATAGTCCTCTTCAATAGTTAAACCCTTCAGGGAGATTCGTAACGATGGAATTTCAACCTCAATGGAAAAGATGGCCTCAACACCAAAGACTAGGGAAAATGGAGTGGCTCTTGTAGGCATACAAATGCTAGTTCAGTAAGTCCACAGACCAGGGTTGAGTTGTATGTGCTAGTCACAGCCAGGGTCATTGACAGTCTTTTTGAGGATTTTAACAATGGTTTTATTTGATGCCTCAGCTCGACCATTTCCTTGTGGGTAATACAAAGATGAAAAATGGTGTTGGATGTGAAATTGCTCACATAACTCATGAACATCTTGGTTTTTAAATGGACATCCATTGTCAGTGATGATGGATTGTAGAATGCGATACCGACAAATGATGTAGTTAAGAATGAACTTGGATATTTTTTTGCCGGTTATATATGTTAGAGGGATGGATTTGATCCACTTCATAAAATACTCAATGGCGGTGATGATGAATTTGTGGCCATTGGACAAGGTCAGATGGATCTTACCCACGAGGTCAAGTTCCCATTGAGTGAAGGGCCAAGGAGAAGTGATCAGTCGAAGTTCCTGCACTGGAGTGTGAATCAAATCACTGTGAATCTAGTATTTGCAACAAGTCCTGACATATTCTATTGCATCTTTTTCAATAGTTGGCCAATAGTACCCAAGTCTCGTTACTTTCTTGGCTAGAGTAGGACCACTCGAATGAGATCCACATATACCATCATGTACTTCACGTAAGGTTTTACGTGCTTCGTTAGTGTTGAGACATCTAAGGAGGGTGTCATCAAAGCTACGACGGTAAAGGGTGTCACTAACGATGGCATGCCTTGCATATTTTTGGATGAAGGAATTCCTTTGGTTATTGGATAGGTTCGGTGGAAGGGTTTGAGACTTAAGATAGTCATAAATATCTTGGTACCAGGGAGAGTCAAGACCAACAAGTTTACAGACCATTTTTGACTCTGGGATGTCATAGGCAAGGACCAACAATTGCTCTATTAGGAATTCCAACTGAGGCAGATTGCTTGGTATGTCTAGGAGAGAACCTATTGTAACCATAACATCTACCACTTTGTTCTGTGCTCGTGAGACTTGTTCAAAGGTTACCATGTGAAAGTATGTGTGGAAACTATCAACCATCCATTTGTAGGGCATCAAGTTCTCATCTTTTGTGTCATAGTCATCATTAACCTAGTTGATGATGAGTTGAGAATCCCCGTAGACATGTAGTGCTCTGATTTTCCATTTTATTGCCATTCTTAATCCTGTAGCTAGTGCCTTGTATTTGGCCACATTATTTGTGCATGGGAAGGTAATGTAGAAAGACTTAGGAATGGAGTCTCCTTGAGGGGTGATGAATAGGATTCCTACCCCTGAGCCATGATTGGTGTGTGATCCATCAAAGTAGAGTCGCCAAGGTGCCTTAGATTCCGTATGGAATATCAACTCATCTGGAAAATTAGTCACTAATGGGTGATCACTTTGCAAAGGTGCATTCACTAGCTGGTTTTCTATGAATTATACTTTTATTGCCTTTCTTTCTACATATTGAATGTCATATTCACTCAAAATCATAACCCATTTTGCTAGATGTCCTATTAATGCTACCCTGCTTAACAAATATTTGAGGGGGTTGATCTTTACTACTAGTTGCGTCTAATGGCTCAACATATAATGTCTTAAATTTTGTGCTGCAAAGACCATGGCTAGGAAAGCTCATTCAATTGATGTGTAGCTCAATTCATACCTGACCAATGTCTGACTTATGTAATATATAGCTCTTTCTTTTTCTTCTTGGTCATTTTCTGCTAGTAATGCCCCCAATGCTGAATTAGTTGCCAAAATGTATAGAATCAATGGATTTTTGTGAATATGAGGCAAGAGGACTAGCATTGACAGTAGGAAATCTTTGACTTGTTGAAAGGATTCTTGACATTTATCTGTCCACACAAAGGGGATACCCTTGCGCAATAGATATTGGAATGGGTGACATTTTTCTGCCAATTGGGCTATGAACCACTGAATAGATTGTACCCTTCCTTGTAGAGTTCTGAGTTCACTGGTTCCTCTGGGCAGAGGAATTTCTATGATGGCTTTGACCTTTGCTGGATTGACCTCAATGCCTCTTCAAGAAACTATGTATCCTAAGAGTTTACCCGATGTGACCTCGAAGACACATTTTGTAGGATTTAGCCGGACTTTGTATTCTTCTAGTCTCTTGAAGATTGTGTCTAAAACCCTGAGGTGATCTTTCCTAGTTATTGATTTGGCCAATAGGTCATCTACATAATCTTCCATTATTTTATGCA